>SRLM01000003.1:0-50104 GCA_015708895.1 Populus ilicifolia
TGATATAAAACCATGCTAAAAATGCACTTTTGAGTACTAATCATTTGACATCAGTCTTGGTGGGTTATTTATTACTTCGACACTGCTACACTTGGGAGAAGACATCAATCTTTTAGTCGTGTTAGTAGTTCTGTATTTTTCTCTAATAGGAAGCCTGCTCTTGGTTTTATGACCCGTGACCCATCACAAACCAACTCCTTCATTTTTTGGTTACTAAACAATGCTAAATCCAATATAGCCTTGATGTTGTCCTTTGTTTTCCCTTTCACATCCATGACGGTATTGAAAATGTTCTCAAACACATTCTTTTTCAATATACATGATGTCAAGTTTATGGCAAAGAAAATTAGTCTTCTACTAAGGAAGCTCCCAGAAGATATTTCGCTTTACCCAATTATTGGTCAAAGCAAAACCAGAAAACTTCTACTCACCTAATTGGAGACCAAATACAATGTCACCATACTTTGATACAACATCATACAATTCTTCACTAGAAAGACATAGGGTTGAATCATCCTTTTCAACTCTGTTAGCAAAGAAATCCTTTCTATTCCTTTTATACATGTGATTTGGTGGCAAGAAACAATGGTGATAGTAAAAAAAGAAGAAGTTTTACCCCTATTTGTTAGAGTGAATGCCTTATTGTTTTTCATACAGTATGAACATGCTAGTTTTCCATAAGTGCTCCAACCAAAAACCATTCTATAAGTTGAGAAATTGTTGACAGTCCACATCAAACCTACTCATATAACAAAATTTTGTTTCCTTGAGATATCATAAGTTAAGTTCTAGAGGACCACAACTATGTGAACTTATTAATTAATGGTTGAAGACAAACATTTATATTCCACCCCGGGCTACTCGGACCTGGTATGACCATAGATAAAAACATGAACTCTAGCCTCATACACATTCCTGATGACAAGTTATAAACTATTAGTATGACCAGCCAACAAGAATAAGGAGCACTAAATGACCCAAATGGGTTGAATCTGATTGTACATAACCCCAAGACGCACGTTCCTTGATTCAACTATAAAGCAATGATAAATATTGTTAAAGTGTTTTCATGCTTCGCTGTAAGAAGGATGCACCATCACTCCATCAACCATATGATGTGATTAGTACCATGTAATGTGCTTAATAGTTCTTGGTGACATGAATAACGTCTATAGTTTATGCATGATTGGGAAGTATCTAAGTTTTTTATATGCCACGAGAGTCTTTTCCCTGCTAATTCTGGATTTGTAACAGGAATGCCCATATGTCATGCACTCAGTTGGTTCAACATTTTCAAAGTAGTATAACATATAAAAGTTAGGGCACATGTCAATTTGTTGGTATCCTAAATTGAGGGGTTTCATCATGGACTTTACAGCATAGAAGTTATCTTTCTGTCTGTTCCCTTCAGGTAAAATGCTTCTCACTCATTCTATAATTTTTTCAAAACTGGCCTCACTCAACCTATGATCTGACTTGATGGTAAACACCTGTGCTACAATTGATAATTTATTATTGTTTGTGCAACCATCCTATAATGATTCGTTATAGTCCTTCAACAGAACTAAAAACTTTGTTACATATGCATTAGGTTCTTCTTCTATGATTGGACATTGACTGACATTACCTTTATTCATTCTTATTAGATTCATAACCATATTCCTATAAGGATTATTTTTGTCATTTACAACTTCATGCACGTTGCTAGCACTAGAAGTTAACCCAACAAATCTTTTTACCATGCTTTTATTAGGAACAAATAGTTCTCATGTGCATACCAATACAAATAATCCTCCATGAACCCTTTTGGTTATAAGATACATCATCACAATATCTTGATGTAGAAAATTTTTATTTTTACACTTCCTGCATAGACACCTAATACTGCCATTGGTAAAATTTCTTAGAATAGATGTTCTGAAATTAATAAAACCCTAAACCTTGTTACAATAATCAATCCTCTGCAATCCTTGGGTTAAGTCCTAATACATCTATGAATGATAATTCATGACTTCTATCAAAACATATATTAATTAATTATGTTATGTAAATAAATTTGCAAAAATATTGGTTTGCTTTGACATTATCCAACAAAATAAAAAAAACACTTATGTTAAATATTCATTATCAATTATCAACATCCATATAAATTTATACATATATAAATTTACAAAAATCACAAATCCATAATAGAATTGATAAAAATTAAAATGGACCCGTTAAACAAGCTATTATTTATTTTACATAACACATTTAATTTGGTGTAATTCAAATAGAGTTTCAACAATTTACAAACAAACATAATTTGACAAAATCTAAAACAAACTATAACAACTACATAATTATACATTCATAGTACAAGTTTCTTTGACAAATAATAATCAAACAAGTACATACATTAACAAAATACATATACTAAAAAAATAAAAAATAACAAAATTAACATTTAATGTTAAAACTAAAAAGGATAGATTTATTTACAAAAAAATAATAAAATCATAATAAATTAATCGGAGAATGGATGTTGTGACCATATACAAAAGTATAAGAAACTTGAGTGCTTGTGTTGAGAAGAGGGGGAGAGTTGGGATGGGTGGTTGAGTAAAGTTTAGAAGGGGAGAGTTGGAATAGGGAAGAAGAAAGAAAAATAAGGAAGAAAGAGTCAGTAGAGTAGGTATATATTGGCTTTTACTGATGGAATCACCGACGGATATGTCCTGTCAGCACGTCTGCTGGTGAATGTGTTACATCACTGTATGGAGATCCTGGTTTGAATCCCTCGGTTGGTAAAATCATCTGAAAAAACCCACGTCATCACACCGTTGCCACTTTTCAAAAATCTATACCAACCATATTACTGATAGATTCTATGCCGTCAGTAATTATTACTGATAACAAAGGTCTGTTAGTATATACCGATAAAATTAGAGATAAAATCATATCCGTTGGGAAAAATTACCAACAAAAAAATTACATCAATAATTTCATTGGTTTTTGCCAATTTTCTAGTAGCGGATTCAATGCACTAATTGTAGGGTGTAAATCTTGGCTAATTTACAATCAAATAATGCAAATTAGGAAACTAAAATATTTTGATTTATTTTGTATTGATTCTAGTGATTTCTTTCTAGTAATTAGAGGATGGTTTGACTCCTTTCTGAACCTTTCTATCTTTCCATAACTAAGACCGTGAGATGCAAATTATTTCCTTTCGATTGAGAAAAAAAACATGGTCTGCAACTCTAAAACTCAAGCGCGACGATAAAGGAAAGGAATAGGAATTTGCAAAGAAAAGGAAATAATGGCATATGGGTACTGTTCAAAACATAAATGAATAGTACCATACTAAGTAATTTCTATGTTGTTTCATGCCGCAAAGTCTCAAATGGTGGCCCCCTTTTCTTTTTTTTTCTTGTGAAGAGAGGCATAATAGAATCCACTGTGGTGGTAGGTAACAGAAGTTATTATGACATTTTTCTAATTTGATCCCTATTTTTCAATTCCTTCAACTAAACCAATTATCTTTCCAAAGTTTAAAATTGGTTTTTAATTAACCCGATAAATTCTTGAAACATTAAATTAAGTCCCTCAAATTAAACTTGTAAACTATGGTTAGAATCCTTCTTGTAACAGGATTCTCTTCCTTCATGCTAGACATTCTAAGTGAATTATCCGAACATAAAGACCAGATGAAAAAGGGGAAGGATAAAGAGAGTAGAAAACACTCCTAATTAGTCTATGAATTCTCATGAATTCAGCAATGAAGGGGAAGGATAAAGAGAGTAGAAAACAACTAAAACAGGGTTTTAAAAACATTTATTTCTTCTCTACTTTTGTCAATCTTCCAACATCCATGCACTAAACTCCTGTTTTTGGTTCAAGAGAGGTACACACCATCTCCAGCACGTGGGACCCAAAAAATATGTAACAATAATAAAATTTTCCTTCCTTTTTCACTTGTGGAAATTTTGGCCATTTAGGAAATTTTCCTTTTCTTTATTCACCTATTAATTTCACATTTGTTTCCATTTGTTCATCACATATACAAAATTAGATTTTAAGACTATCATTCGTACTATTTCAATGCTAAATATGAAATATATGTTCATTTATACATGTTTAAGTTTGTAAGCCTTGCATTAACTTCATTCTCTGATTACAATACATTTAATTATCACCATGATAACATCTTCTTAGCATCCATACACATATACCCCTTATAACATTAACAACAAATTCATGCCAACTTTTATCAATTAACCCACTTCGATCAATATTAGCCTAAATATCCCTTTAAGCAACTTATAAATCTTTATTTAACCTATACAATTGAGTTTATAGTCTCTTACTAGACTATTGTGAACTTGCAGTCACACAAACTAATTATCCTAACTTAAACCACAACACACAAGATAATATAGAGCAAGCAAGAGGTTAATTCCACTTGGAAGATTCAAGTCAGATTTTTATATTATATAATATCCAATTTGGGGGTGGGGTTTGGAAGTTATCTAGGCTAAAGCAAAAGAAAACAAGAAACTGTCAAGCAAAATTAAATAAAATCAAAAAATTATCAAAAGAACAAACTTTGGTTTCAAGTAAATATCTACCTACGAAAATCAGAACTAATCATGGAAACAAAATATCAATTTGTACTCTGAATATTTATTTTTTCTTATGTTGATTAATTAATAGATTGATTGAATAACTAATTCTAACCATTAAACAACCATAGTATCCACACTAGTAATTTAATTCAATGGTAGCCTTAAGAACTAGATAAGTTGATTAATCAAGAAAACATAACTATTTGTAGTCCATGTTTGATTTGATCGAATGTTCTCCTTAAAAATAATAACATAAATCTGCCATAATTATTAATCCTAGTTACTTCAAAAGTTCATATATCACAACTCTAGTTTTGATAGCAAACTTAGTAATAGATTGTTCATAATAATAACTTAGAATTCGCTTTAGAAATTAAAATAAACAATTCTAAGAAATAAGCATATGAGAACGAACATATTCATTCATCATATAAACTATAAACAAAAGGTAAAATAATCTCACACTTCTTGAAATTCAAAGGTTTTCTTGTCCTTGCAACAAAAAAAAAGTTTAGCCTTGCATGTCTACTGAACAATTAATAAAAAATAAAGAAGAGAGCATGGTTTCGGTTTTATGAAGAAAATGGGCTTTTTTCCTCTCTTGGCTAGCTGTCCTATCTTTTGCTTTCTTTTTTTTTCTTTATATCCTAGGAAACCCTAATCCTTTTTCTATTAAATAATCCTATCATAAGTAGATAATTTAAATTTAAGCCTTTCAACAACTATTTTCTTTAGAAAAAAAAGAAATAACCTTGTATAAAAACTTCAAACTTTGACTTTTGACTTAGAGGAGCTAAATTGCTGAAATAAAGACTTGGATGATGGTTTGGATGCCTTGAGAAGTACTTTGAACTTGTTTCTTCACAAAACCTGTTTGCGAGCAAAATTAATGTGTCATATAGAAAAAGCATCTCTCTTGTATGAGCTCCTTTTTTGTTGCAAGTCGGAATGGCTGAAGGTCAACCTTGGTATAGTGCAAGATTTGACTTTGAAGGTTACGATCTTCATGCTCTTTCTCCTTTTGTTTTTCTTTCCATGTATGTATAGATAAGTATGAATGTTAGCTTTCTGCCATTGAAATTACTTTGTTTTGACTTCTAGAGCTCAAGCTCTACACAAAACATCGATTAGAGGTTAAATTTGTCAATTATCTCTAATGTATTTCCTTTTGAATCTTTCATCCAAAAGTGTATTTAAAACATAAAACAAATAATATCAAGGCATTTAATGTATAAAGCATATGCGAAACACTACATAAATATGCATAAAACTATTAAATAATATGGTTGCATCATATATAAATTAATGAGCTTTGAATGGTAACGAATAAAAAAATCTCCACCCTTCTTCTTTCTTCTTTTTTGGTCGGATGTTTCTCTCTATTTCTCCTTGCCACTTGATTTTTCTATCTTAATCTTGTATTTCATGATGTTAATCACTCATTTTCTCATCTACCATGCCTAATTCATGCTTCCTCTCTAAAACTTTTCTAGTATTGGCTTTTCTTTGTTATCTTTTTAGGCTAATCTATCAACATTATTGCAAGGCTATTCCGTCAACATTATTGCAAGGCTTTTATGAACTTTGATTGCTTTAAAATCTTAATCTAAGGTGGAACGATATGTTAGAAGACTCCCTGCAAACTTTCAACCATATTAGATAATTAGATTATAGATTAAAAGTTATGCTTAGTAGCAAAAACTAGTTAATAGATAATTTTACACCAAAAATTTGAGTTTCTTGTTCCATCCTTATATGGATCATATCAATTTTTCACTAGATCCTCAAAAATATTTCTTATTTCAAAATATATTTATTTACCTTTTTTATTGTTTATTTCATTTATAAATTTATTTCAGTTTAACAGTAATGTTACCAATTTTATTACTAGGTTTACACTAACACCTCTTCATACAATTATTTCTTAACTTTTATTCCTTATTTCCATTATAATTCCTTGAAATTATTTTCTCATTCTCAAAAACATTTTTATTTTAAATTTTTTAAATTCTTTTATCCATTAAAACTTGTTACAAGTTTCATCAATATTATGAATTTTCAACAAAAAATCATAATCCTTATTTCAACTTCAACAATGCCTTTAAATTTATTTATGAAGGTCATGTAAACACCCAAGAAAAAGAAGTAAAGCTGGAATGACTCCACTATCATTGTCGATTTCTAAATCGATAATGAGATAGTTTTTGGTTGCTAATTTCTTAATTGGCAATGATACAGTTTTTGGCTGTCGATTTCTAAATTGGCAGTGACATAGTTTGACTACCGATTTTTGAATCGATAGTGATGCAATTTTTGCTGTCGATTTGTATTGTCTATAGTGAATTTATGATATGATTGATACTTAAAAGTGTATTTTTATCAAGGTTTTATATCATCATTTTACACTTAAAGTATCAATAACTCCTTAACTAAAGCATGTTTTATAATAATATATCTAATAATATAAGATACCTTTAATTTATGGTAAATGTTCATTTTAAATGCAAGCCTAATCACTAGCATCACACATTATTATTATTATTATTATTATTATTACTATTACTACTACTACTACTACTACTAGTAGTAGTAGTAGTAGTAGCAGTATTAGTATTATTATTGCTACTATTATTGTTGTTATTGTTATTGTTTATAATTTGTACAATTAACCTTCATGTGGCTCGATCCTGGTTTTACCGGGTTATTTATTACTTTGACACTCTTACACTTTGGAGAAGACATCAATCTTTTAATCATGTCAAGTTTTTGGCGCCGTTGCCGTGGAGGTAAGTTTTGTATAAATTATAATATTTATTTTATTTTCTCCTTTCACTTTTCTTGTATATTACTTTGTTTCTTCTTCTTTTGTTTTCTTTTTCCTTTTATTCTATTCCTATACTTGCATGAGAGTGTAGTCACATACATCAAATGGTAGACTTTGTAGGGTATCCTCATCATTTTCAAAAAATTATGGCTGAAGAAGATAATCAATCACTTCATAATGAGAATAACCGTGCTAGAACACTTAGAGACCACATGAATCCAACTAGAACAAGTGCACTATCATGCATAGTTTTTCCTCCTGATGCATCTCATTTTAATTTTAAGCCAAGTATTATTCAACTTTTATCTTCTTTTCATGGCTTAGAATTGGAAAATCCATACTTGCATTTAAGGGAATTTGAAGAGGTCTGCAACACATATAATAATTTTAATTGTAACATGAATACCATCATATTAAAGCTTTTTTCTTTTTCATTAAAAGATAAAGCTAAAACATGGCTATAAAATTTAAGACTAGGATCCATTCGTGCTTAGAATGAAATGCAATAATAGTTTTTAAAGAAGTTTTTTCCATCTCATAGAATAAACTCTTTCAAAAGACAAATCACCACTTTCACTCTAAAACTAGAACAAACATTTTACCAATGTTAGGATAGGTATCGAGACTTGCTTAGTACTTGCCCTCATCATGGTTTTGAAATATGGAGATTGGTTTCATATTTTTATGAAGGGTTAACATCTAGAGATAGGCAAATGGTTAAATTTATGTGCAATGAAACTTTTGAAGATAAAGGCCCTAATGAAGCAATGGGTTGAGCCTTCATTTGTGAATCTTTGTGTCTTTTAGTTTTATTATTGTGTTTTGTTATTTCTTATATTTGTTTCAATGTGTTTCAAGTTTATCAGTGTTCGTTATTTCAGGTGATATCTTCTATACTCTATCTTTCTACCTTTAAACGTTGAGGATAATGTCTTATTTTAGTTAGGGGGAGAGGGTAGTAGCTAAAAAAGAAAAAACTAACTTTGTTTTCTATTTCATAAAGTATGTGCAAAATTGTTGTTACTATGATGGTAGAGTAAGGAGAACTTTTTATGATTCTTTAAACGCATCTTAGTAATCATTTGTAACAAGGTCTATCATAATACTTCTTGAAATATTCAGATTTACAAACTCTCACATTGTTATCACTTAATTCTGCTCATATACTTATTTAACATGTATTCTTAAACCTTAATTCACACATACACACACTTTAAACATATGAATGTGGGTTGCATATTGAATTATTACATTATTTATGTTCTTTTGTTAAAGGTAACAACTAAGGGAAAGGGATAGTATATAACAAATGCTTGTTACATGGGTTAAGGAGAAAAGTTTAAGGAAATTAAACATTGCACTATCTACATATCAGTATCTACAACCTGAGTTACTAAGCTCGTAGGGGTGTCTTAACATTTAATTCCCTAAGACCAACTGGTCTGGGAATCATTAGCTGAAAGCTCATTACATGGGTTAAAGATCTATGATATTTTAAATTATATGTATATATATTAAAAAAGAAGACAAAAATAATAATCCCAACCCAAGGAAGTAACCTTAAACATTAGAAAAAAAATTGTTTTCTTCCAAGAAAAGCTCCATAATTATGTATTGATACATTGAGCACAAAAGAAAGGTTTATTAATATCTTGTTAAAAGGTATTGAGCAAGTATATAAATTTAATGAGAGTTTGTTTATCTAGATAGATTAATGGATGTTAAATCATGATTACCTTGCTTTGTGGAATTTGCAAAGTATTTTTTTATTTTGACACTTTGATTGCTAGGAACTAGTGATAAGCTAGTTGGGGGGTGTGATTGATACTTAAAAGTATATTTTTATCAAGGTTTTATATCATCATTTTGCACTTAAAGTATCAATAACTCCTTAACTAAAGCTTGTTTTATAATAATATATCAAAAGGATTGATTGATGAATTTAAGAACTGAAATTGAAAGGACAAAGAGATGACCAAACTTAAAAAAGAGATGTTGGTGCAGTCCAAACTGGAATACAATTCAGTAATTGGATCATATCTAGAGCTGTAGATCTTAGATTTAGGTCTACTTTATATGGATGAAAAGGTAAGATATAAGCCTATAACTTTCATATGGAATCTAAGATCTAAAAAGGTCATTTTCAAGTTCAAATTGGAGTAACAACAAAGAAGTCTGAATCTGTCTTCCAGCCCGAGTACTATTCAGTATTTTGGCAATATCTGGCATTCTACAAGTCAAACTGATCTAAATTATTTACACAAGATAGCGAAGATAATTTGCTACAACTTTCATGTTTTCAAGTGATTCCAATTTTAATGTTATCAATGATGTTTTGGGCAGACAAAAGAAGATAAGGATTGTCACCAAGTCAAGAGTTAGCCACCTACTCATCAATTAGTCATCAAATCAATAGTTCCTAATTTTGGCCTATAAAAGGAGGCATTTGCCATGCATTTAGGCATCTTGGTGTTTAGATCAAGATCATGCTTTTGCTTTCTCTCATTGTATTTTTTGTAATGTTTATGCTTTGCTTGCATTAATATCAAGTTTATGCCTTTCATTTTCTTTCTTTTACTTAGTTAACATTTATCTTATTTATGTTCTTATTTTGTTTATCTATTTTTCTTTCTTTCATTATGTCTAGCTAAGTTTATTATGTCAATGTGAAAAGGTTACACTAATGGTGTAAGAATAGGTATAATATAAACTTAATATGGACTTTAGTGTTTAATTCTAACATGTTTTATATTTGTTATCTTTTTCACTCTTTGATACTTTGTTTCTTAAATGACTAATCTTGATTTATGTTGTATAACACTTGGTACAACAAATGCTTAGCACTTTCATAGCCCATACTATATGGTATAACCGACACCTGAGCTATGAAAGGAACTTGATTTGTTGTTAACATAAGTTATAATCATGAATGCTTAATGAAATTTACAAGTATTAGCATTAATTGAATAAGATGACTAATGTAATCAAGTTAACAATCTATAATCTGATTGGAACGTCCTTTATGTGTGGTTTCCAATTGAACAATAAGAGTTTATACTATACTTGTTTGACATACCATTAGTGGAACCTCTAACCTTGACATTTGATATTATCACTGCTTAATCCTTACATTAATATTCTATCTCTAAGTTCTTATCATCATCATCTTCTTCTGTTTCTTTAATTATTATTACTACTAGTAGCAGTAGTAGTAATTCTTTAATTTTTCATCTCAAAGTTCTCATCAACTTTTCATCTTCTTCTTTTTCTTTATTATTATTACTATTACTATTACTATTACTATTACTATTACTATTACTGTTGTTGCTGCTACTGCTACTACTACTACTACTACTACTATTAATAGTATTATTATTGCTACTATTGTTATGGTTGTTGTTATTATTACTATTGTTGTTGTCTATAATTGTTGTTTATAATTTGTACATTTAACCTCCCTATGGTTCGACCCCGGTCTTGCTGGATTATTTATTACTTCGACACTCCTGCACTTAGGAGAAGACATCAATCTTTTAGTCATGTCATGATACACTGTTGAAATTGTGTTGCCTGTAACAAAATGTGATTAACTATCGAAACTGTCTTGTTTGCAACGAAATTGTGATTCACTGCTAAAATTGAAATGTTTAGAGCAAATTAGCAATTGCTGCTGAATTGTGTGTTTTATAGTGAATTTATGATTCACTATTGAAATTGTGTTGTTTGTAGTAAAATTATGATTCACTATCAAAACTGTATTGTCTGTAGTGAAATTATGATTTGCTATCAAAACTGAATTGTCTACAACGAATTAGCATTCATGGTCGAATTGTGTGTTCTGCAATGAATTTATGATTCGTTGTTGAAACTGTATTGTCTACAGTGAATTAGTATTTGTTGTTGAATTGTGTGTTCTGCAACGAAGTTAAGATTGGCGGTCAAAGTTGTATTATTTGCAACGAATTAGTATTCATTGTTGAATTTTGTATCCTGCAGCAAATTTATGATTGGTTGTCGAAGTTGTAATGTCTATAATAAATTTATGATTCACTGCCGAAACTGAATTGTCTATATGAATCAGCGTTTGATTAGTACTTAAAAGTGTATTTTATCAAGGTTTTATGTCATTATTTTGCACTTGAAGTATCAATAACTACTTAACTAGAGCATGTTTTATAATAACAAGTTTGATAATATAAGATACCTTTAATTTATGGTAAATGCTCATTTTAAATGCAGGTATTCTCACAATTCAAAGGATTGATTGTGGTGATTAACTATTGGAAGTGAAAGGACAAAAAAAAGGTTAGCTTACAAAGGAGATGCCAATTCACTTTAAATTTGAACACTGTTCAGTCATCGAATCATATCTAGAGCTATAAATCTTAGATTTTATATTAATTTATATGGCTGAAAAGATAAGAAATAGACCTACAACTTTCATAGGTATGAAAAGGCCTAAATTTTCCATTTTCAAATTCAAGGTTTGGCCACAAAAGATAAGTCTGAATCTGTCTTGCAATCTAGCCTAAACACTATTCAAAGTTTTACCCATAACTAGATTTCTAGAAGTCCAAATGATCTAAAATTTGATGGGTGGAAGGAAAAGACAATTTCCAACAATGTTCATGTAGAGGACCAGCTTAAATTCGGATAGCAGGAATGAGATTTTACCCAGACAAGAGCATGAGTGCTATCCACCACGTCCACCAGTAGCACTGCTTAGTATTTTAGACATATCTCGCGTTGTAGTGCTCCAAATGATTTGAAATTTGATAGGTGGAAGGAAAAGATAATTTTCAACAATTTTTATGAGAAACACCTTGCCAAGTTTTAATTACATTAATGTCAATTCAGCCATCCAGAGGGCTTGAGTGATGTTGTCCACCAAGTCCACTAACCAATTATCAATTATCAATTACCACATGAATAGTTTTGAATTCTAGCTTATAAAAGGAGGCATTTGTCATTCATTTGAGCATCTTTTTTTCCATATCAAGATCATGTTCTTGCTCTCTCTCTTTATATTTTTATAATGCTTAAGTTTTGCTTGCATTAATCTCTTGTTCATGCTTTTCATTTCCTTTACTATACTTACTTAACTTATATCATGTTTATGTTTTTCTATTGTTTATTTAATTTTTTCTTCTTCATATAGCTAAGTTAATTATGTTAAGGTGAAAAGGTTTCACTAATGGTGTTGGGATAAGTAAATATAAACTCAATATGGACTTCAATGCTTATATCCTAAACAACTTGCTATTAACATGTCTTATCATTTTCATCTTATTAATTTTTAATACCTTACTTGTCAAATGATTAATCTAGATTTGTGTTGTATAACACTTAGTACATCAAATACTTAATCCTTCATAGTCTTCAGCCAACGTCGTTCTTATGAGAGGAACTTGATTTGTTGTCAATATAAGTTAGCTTCATGAATACTTGATAAAATTTATAAGTATGGTGTTGTGTAAATAAGATGATTAATATGATCATGTTGATAATTAAGAAAGCATTTATACCTTACTTATCTCGAATACTATTACTATATCCTCTAACCTTGACACCTAGAGATCGGCAAATGATTAAATTGATGTGCAATGGAACTTTTGAAAATAAAGACCCTAACGAAATAATGGAGTACTTAGACTTGTTAGCTGAAAATGCTCAAAATTAGGACACCACGGGTACTTACAAGGCACCGGGTAAAACTCAACCTCACACATCTAGTGGAGGTATATACAACCTTAAGGAAGATCATGACCTCCAAGCTAAGTTTGCATCTTTAGCTAGAAAAGTCGAGGCATTACAATTGAAAAAGAATGGTTAATTAAAATCTGTTGAAAACATTATGTGTCAAATATGTGAAACAAATGAATACACAACCAATAACTATCCAACTTTACTTTCTTTTAAGGAATGTCTCCATGAATAAGCTCATGCTTTAAACAGTTTCCAAAGGGCCAACCACAACCCATACTTGAAAGCATACAATCATAGTTGGAGAAATCACCCAAATTTCAGTTGGAAGAGTGATAATAACAATGTATAAACTTCACAACCATTGTTTCAAGCACACCATAATTTTTAAAATTCTAAAGGATAAGCACCTCTTTATACTCCATCTCTAAGAAGAAATCTTAAGGAAACATCTGCTCTCAGTTTCCAAGAGAAAGGTAAGTTTTCATCTCAACCACAATAAAATCCCAAAGGGCAATATAATGCAAATGCAACTAGTTCCGCAAACCATCACATGGATCAAGTCAAATCAGTCATCACTCTTCATAGTGGTAAGGTTATTAAAAATCCACTCTTGAACCTTGTGAGAAAGATGATAAGTTAATCTCCGAGGGTAAGGAAGGGGTTGAAGCTGAACATTGCAAAGAAACGACTGATTCCCCACCAGCACTTCTATTTTCTCATGCCATGACCAAACAAAGGAAAGTCAATCACAACTCTAAAATCTTTGAAACTTTTAAACAGGTAAGGATCAATATACCTTTGTTCCATGCTATTAAACAAGTTCCTTTTTATGTTAAATTTTTGAAAAATTTGTGCACTATGAAGAGAAAACTAAATGTGAAAAAAAAAGCATTTTTAGCCAAACAAGTGTTATTCTTCAGAATAATAATACTTTAAAATATTATAAAGACCCTGGTTGTCCTACAATTTCAGACTTTATTGACATACATAAAATTGAAAGAGCATTACTTGATCTCGAAGCCAGTGTGAATTTACTTCCATATTCAATGTTTTAAAATCTCAATCTAGGTGGTTCTCAATCTAGGTGAGTTAAAACCAACTTCTGTAACTCTATTACTTGCTGATAGATTTGTAAAAGTGTTTAGAAGAATAGTTGAAGATGTGTTAGTACAAGTTGATAAATTCATTTATCTTGTGGATTTTATTATCCTAGATACATAAACTTTTGAAGCATGTAATTTAATTCCTGTTATTTTATTCTATCCATTTCTTGCAACTTCTACTGCATTAAGTAATTGTAGGAATGGACTGATGAAGTTACCATTTGGAAACATGACATTGGAGATGAATATTTTCAACATTTGCAAGCAACCTGAAGATAATAATGATTTACATAAAGTGGATTTTATTGAAAAATTAGTTCATGATCAATTTGAAACTATTATCAGTGAAATTGAATTTAATGAGTCTGAGAATTTGCAAATGGTTTATTTTCAAGAAGAATTAAAGGCAAGTAATTGGAGACTACAAATTGAAGAGTTGCTACCACGATCAATTGAGTCTATACCTTCATGTGTTCAACCACCAAAACCTGATTTGAAGTCATTGCCATTCAATCTCAAATACTTATTTTTTGGAGAAAATAAAATTTTTCCAATAATAATTTCTTCCAAACATAATGCACATCAAGAAGGTAAGTTATTACAAACTCTGAAAATGCACAAAAATACATTAAGATGGACCATAGCTGACATAAAAGGAATTAGTCCTTTGATTTGCACACACAAGATTTATTTAGAAGAAAATGTTAAACCCTCTAGAGAAATGCAATGAAGGCTTAATCTTAATATGAAAGAAGTAGTGAGGAATGAAGTCATTAAGCTTCTAGATAATTAAATCATCTATCCTGTTTCTGATAGCAAATGGCTATGTCCTATCCAAGTTGTATCCAAGGAGTCTGGAGTCACTGTGATAACAAATGAGAAAAATAAGTTAATTATAACTAGGACTCATACTGGTTGACGCATGTGCATTGACTGTAGGAAACTTAATTCAATGACTAGAAAATATCATTTCCCCTTATCTTTCATGGATCAAATCCTAGAAAGAGTTACAGGTCATGCATTTTATTACTTCTTAGATGGCTATTCAGGTTATAATCAAATTGAAATTATATTGGAAGATTAAGAGAAAACCATTTTGACATGTCCATTTGGTACTTTTGTATATCGAAGGATGCCTTTTGGATTATGTAATGCACCAGCCACATTTCAAAGATGCATGCTTAACATATTCAGTGATATGGTCAAATGTTTTCTTGAAATTTCTATGAATAATTTTTCTGTTTTTGGCGATTCATTTGATGATTATTTGACTAACTTAGAAAAGGTTTTGAGCAGGTGTGAAAAGAAGAATCTTGTGCTGAATTGGAAAAAATGTTATTTTATGGTAACAAACAGCATTGTACTTGGTCACATTGTTTCATGAAAGGGAATTCAGGTTGACAAATCTAAAATTGAATTAATTGCCAACTTGACAACACCAAAATCTGTTAAAGATGTTAGATCATTCTTAGGACATACTGGCTTTTACAGAAGGTTCATCAAAGATTTTAGTGTTATATCTAAGTCATTGTGTAACCTTCTAACAAAGCAAAATATTTTTGAATAGACTGAACAATGTGAAAAAGCCTTTATTAAACTTAAAAACATGCTTACTTTTGCTCCTATCATTCAACCTCTTGATTGGTGATTGGAATTCAAAAGTGCATTTTTATCATGGTTTTATATCATCATTTTACACTTGAAGTATCAATAACTCCTTAACTAAAGTACATTTTATAATAATCTATCTAATAATATAAGATATCTTTAATTTATGGTAAATGTCCATTTAAATGTAGGCCTATCACTTTAAGAACTTCAATTGCAAAGGTAAAGAGATGATCAAACTTAGAAAAGAGATGTCGATGCAATCCAAACCGGAGCACTGTTTGGTAATTGGGCAATATCTGAAGCTATAGATCTCAGATTTAGGTCTATTTTATATTTATGGAAAGGTAAGACATAGGCCTACAACTTTCATATGGAGCCTAAGATCTAAAAAGACCATTTTCAAGTCTAAATTGTTGCAACAACAAAGAAGCTCGAATCTATCTTCCAGCCCGAGCACTGTTCAGTATTTTGGCCATATCTGGAGTTCTAGAAGTCAAAATGAGCTGAATGTTTTACACAAGAAAGCTGAGATAATTTTCTAGAACTTTCATGTTTTCAAGTGGCTCTAATTTTGACGTCATCAATGACATTTTAGGCAGACAAGAGAAGTAAGGATTGTCACCAAGTCAAGGGTTGGCCACCTACTCATCAATTAGTCATCAAATCAATAATTTCCAATTTTGGCCTATAAAAGGAGGCATTTGCCATGCATTTAGGCATCTTGGTGTCCAGATCAAGATCATGCTCTTCCTTTCTCTCTTTGTATTTTTTGTAATGTTTATGCTTTGCTTTCATTAATATTATGTTTATGCCTTTCATTTCCTTTCCTTTACTTAGTTAACTTTTATGTTCTCATTTTGTTTATCTATTTTTCTTTCTTTCATTATGTCTAGCTAAGTTAATTATGTCAAGGTGAAAAGGTTACACTAATGGTGTAAGAATAAGTATGGTATAAACTTAATATGGACTTTAATGTTTGATACTAACATGTTTTATATTTGTTATCTTGTTCACCCTTTAATACATTGCTTGTTAAATGATTAATCTTGATTTATGTTGTATAACAATTGGTACAACAAATGCTTGACACTTTCATAGCCCATACTGTATGGTATAACCGACACCTGAGCTATGAAAGGAACTTGATTTGTTGTTAACATAAGTTATAATCATGAATGCTTGATGAAATTTACAAGTATTAACATTAATTGAATAAGATGACTAATGTAATCATGTTAACAATCTATAATCTGATTGGAACCTCCTTTATGTGTGGTTTCCAATTGAACAATAAGAGTTTATACTATACTTGTTTGAGATACCATTAGGGGAACCTCTAACCTTGACATTTGATATTATCACAGTTTAATCCTTACATTAATATTCTATCTTCAAGTTCTCATCATCATCATCATCATCTTCTTCTTCTCTTTCTTTATTACTATTATTATTATTATTATTGTTGTTGTTGTTGTTGTTGTTGTTGTTGTTACTATTATTGTTGTTATTGTTGTTATTACTATTATTGTTGTTATTGTTGTTATTATTATTGTTGTTGTTGTTGTATTATTGTTATTTATAATTTGTATAATAACCTCTCTGTGGTTCGACCTCGGTCTTGCCGGGTTATTTATTACTTCGACACTCCTACATTTGGGAGAAGACATCAATCCTTTTGTCGTGTCAAGTTTTTGGCGCCGTTGCCGGGGAGGTAAGTTTTGTATAAATTATAATATTTATTTTATTTTCTCTTTTCTCTTTTCTTGTATATAACTTTGTTTCTTTTCTCTTGTTTCTTCTTCTTTTTTTGTCCTTTTCCTTTTATTCTATTCCTACACGTGCATGAGAGTGTGGTCACATACATCAAGTGGTAGACTATGTAGGGTATCCTCATCATTTTCAGAAAATATGGCTAAAGAAGATAATCAATCACTTCATAATGAGAATAACCGTGCTAGAACACTTAGAGACCACATGAATCCAACAAGAACAAGTGCACCATCATGCATAGTTTTTCCTCCTGATGCATCTCATTTTAATTTTAAGCCAGACATTATGCAACTTTTACCTTCTTTTCATGGTTTAGAATTGGAAAATCCATACTTGCATTTAAGGGAATTTGAGGAGGTCTGCAACACATATAATAATCTAAATTGTAGCATGAACACCATCAAATTAAAGCTTTTTCCTTTTTCATTAAAAGATAATGCTAAAACATGGCTATAAAATTTAAGACCAGGATCCATTCGTGCTTGGGATGAAATGCAACAATAGTTTTTAAAGAAGTTTTTCCCATCTCATAGAACAAACTCTTTCAAAAGACAAATCACCACTTTCACTCAAAAACCAGGAGAAACATTTTACCAATGTTGGGATAGGTATTGAGACTTGCTTAGTACTTGCCCTCATCATGGTTTTAAAACATGGAGATTGGTTTCACATTTTTATGAAGGGTTAACACCTAAATATAGGCAAATGGTTGAATTGATGTGCAATGGAATTTTCGAAGACAAAGACCCTGATGAAGCAATGAAGTACTTAGACTTCTTAGCTGAAAATGCTTAAAATTGGGACACCGCGGGTACTTATGAGGCACCAAGTAAAACTCAACCTCATACATCTAATGGAGGTATGTAGAACCTTAGGGAAGATCATGACCTTCAAGCCAAGTTTACATCTTTAGCTAGAAAAGTTGAGGCACTAGAATTGAAAAAGAGTGGTCAATTAAAATTTGTTGAAAACATTGCATGTCAAATATGAGAAATAAATGAACACTCAACCGATAACTGTCCAACCTTGCCTTTTTTTAAGGAACGTCTCCATGAACAAGCTCATGCTTTAAACAGTTTTCAAAGGGCCAACCACTACCCATACTCACAAACATATAACCCTTGTTTAAGAAATCGTCCAAATTTTAGTTAGAGGAGTGAGAACAACAATGCACAAGCTTTACAACCATCATTTCAAGTACACCACAATTTCTAAAATTCTCATGGATATGCACCTCCTTATGCTTCACCTTTTACAAGAAATTTTGAGGAAACTTTGTATGTATTTATTGAAAAGCAAGAGACAATCAACACTCAACTTGCTCAAAGCATAACAGATTTTAAAGATACTCTTGCAAAATTCACATATGCTCTCAGTTTTCAAGAGAAAGATAAGTTTCCATCTCAACTACAGCAAAATCCCAAGGAGTAATACAATGCAAAATCAAGTAGTTATGGAAGTCAACACATGGATCAAGTCAAATCAGTCATCACTCTTCACAGTGGTAAGGTTATTAAAAAACCCACTCTTGAACCTTGTGAGAAAGATGATTAGTCAATCTATAAGGGTAAGGAAGGGGTTGAATCTAAATATTGCAAGGAAAAGACTGATTCCCTGCCAGGACTTCCATTTCCTCATGCCATGACCAATCAGGAAGAAATCGAGGATGAAAAAGGCACCAAAAATATTGATGCAAATCTTTTATCAAAAGCGACACCAGATTTAACACCTGATATCACACTAATCGATGATTACTTTCCTGATGAATCTTTACTTTCTCTTAGTTCAATGCCTTAGTTTGCTAAAAATTTCAATTTTCTTGCTTCAGGATTTTTGCCAACTCACTAGAGTATTAAAGACTAAAGAAAATTTTTGAGTAACGTGCAAAACTTTTATTGGGATGACCCTTACTTATTCAATTATTTTCTTGATCAAATATTTCAAAGATGCATTCCTGAAAATGAGGTAAGTGATGTTATTAAATTTTGTCACTCTAACGCAAGGGAAGATGTGAGCCACAATCATAACTACCTGTACATACACATGCTCTTTGTGTCTTTTGGTTTTATTATTGTGTTTTGTTGTTTCTTATATTTTTTAAGTGTGTTTCAGGTTTGTCAATGTTCGTTATTTCAGGTGATATCTTTTATACTATATCTTTCTACCTTTAAACATTGAGGACAATGTCTTGTTTTAGTTAGGGGGAGAGAGTAGCAGCTAAAAAAAAAACTATGTTTTTTATTTCATAAAACATGAGCAAAATGTTGTTACTATGATGGCAGAGTAAGGAGAATCTTTTATGACTCTTAAGACGCATCTTAGTAATCATTCGTAACAAGTCCTATCATAATAGTTCTTGAAATATTTAAATTTACAAACTCTTGCATTGTTATCACTTAAGTCTGCTCATATACTTATTTAACATGTATTTTTAAACCTTAATTTATGCACTCACACTTCAACATATGATTGTGGGTTGCATATTAGATTATTACATTATTTATGTTCTTTTGTTAAAGGTAACAACTAAGGGAAAGAGATAGTATATAATTAAAAAAAAAGAAAAAAAGAAAGAGAAAAAGAAAAAAAAAAGAAAAAGAAAAAAAATGATAATAATAAAAATGTAGATAAGTTTGGTTTCGTAGCCTCCCTAACCTAAGCAATTAAGCCTGAAGGGGTGTTTTAACACCTAATACCCTAAAATTAACTAACTTGGAAGCTATTGGCCCAGTGCTTGTTACATGGGTTGAGGAGAAAAACTTAAGGGAATCAAACATTGCACTATCTACATATCAGTATCTGCGACCCGAGTTACTAAGCTCGTAGGGGTGTCTTAACACCTAATGCCCTAAGACCAACTGGTCTGGGAGTCATTAGCTGAAAGCTCGTTACATGGGTTAAAGATGTATGGTGTTTTAAATTATATGTATATTAAAAAAAAAAGACAAAAGTAATAATCTCAACCCAAGGAAGTTAATCTTAAACATTAGAAGAAAATTTTTATTTTCTTCCAAGAAAAGCCCTATAATTATGTGTTGATACATCGAGCACAAAAAGAAAGGTTTATGAATATCTTGTTAAGAAGTATTGAGCATATATATAAATTTAACAAGAGTTTGTTTATCTGGATAGAGTAGTGGAAGTTAAATGATCAATACCTTGCTTTATGGAATTTGTAAATTGTTTTTTTATTTTAATGCTTTGATTACTAGGGACTAGTAATAAGCTTGTTGGGGGGTGTGATTGGTACTCAAAAGTGTATTTTTATCATGGTTTTATATCATCATTTTGCACTTGAAGTATCAATAACTCCTTAACTAAAGTATGTTTTATAATAATCTATCTAATAATATAACATACCTTTAATTTGTGGTAAATGTCCATTTAAATGCAGGCCTATCACATAAATGAAAGGATTGGTTGGTGACTTTAAGAACTTCAATTGCAAAGGCAAAGGGATGATCAAACTTAGAAAAGAGATGTCGGTGCAATCCAAACCAGAGCACTGTTCGATAATTGGGTCATATCTAGAGTTATAGATCTTAGATTTAGGTCTATTTTATATGGATGGAAAGGTAAGACATAGGCCTACAACTTTCATATGGAGCCAAAGATCTTAAAAAGGCCATTTTCAAGTCCAAATTGTTGGAATAACAAAGAAGACCGAATCCGTCCTCCAACCCGAGCACTGTTCAGTATTTTGGCTATATCTAGAGTTCTAGAAGTTAAAATGAGCTGAATATTTTACACAAGAAAGCTGAGATAATTTTCTAGAACTTTCATGTTTTCAAGTGGCTCTAATTTTGATGTCATCAATGACATTTTGGGTAGACAAGAGAAGATAAGGATTGTCACCAAGTCAAGGGTTGGCCACCTACTCATCAATTAGTCATCAAATCAATAGTTCCTAATTTTGGCCTATAAAAGGAGACATTTGCCATACATTTAGGCATCTTGGTGTCCAGATCAAGATCATGCTCTTCCTTTCTTTCTTTGTATTTTTTGTACTGTTTATGTTCTGCTTTCATTAATATTAGTTTATGCCTTTCATTTTCTTTCCTTTACTTAGTTAACTTTATGTTCTTATTTTGTTTATCTATTTTTCTTTCTTTGATTATGTCTAGCTAAGTTAATTATGTCAAGGTGAAAAGGTTACACTAATGGTGTAAGAATAAGTATTGTATAAACTTAATATGGACTTTAATGTTTGATACTAACATGTTTTATATTTGTTATCTTGTTCACTCTTTAATACTTAGCTTGTTAAATGATTAATATTGATTTATGTTGTATAACAATTGGTACAACAAATACTTGGCACTTTCATAGCCCATACTGTATGGTATAACCGACACCTGAGCTATGAAAGGAACTTGATTTGTTGTTAACATAAGTTATAATCATGAATGCTTGATGAAATTTACAAGTATTAGCATTAATTGAATAAGATGACTAATGTAATCATGTTAACAATCTATAATCTGATTGGAACCTCCTTTATGTGTGGTTTCCAATTGAACAATAAGAGTTTATACTATACTTGTTTGACATACTATTAGTGGAACCTCTAAACTTGACATTTGATATTATCATAGTTTAATCCTTACATTAATATTCTATCTTCAAGTTCTCATCATCATCATCATCTTCTTCTTCTTCTCTTTTTCTTTATTACTATTACTACGACCACCACCACCACCACCACCACCACCACCACTACTACTAGTGTTATTGTTATTATTATTATTATTATTACTACTACTACTGTTATTACTATTATTGTTGTTATTGTTGTTATTATTATTGTTGTTGTTGTTGTTGTTGTTGTATTATTGTTATTTATAATTTGTACAATAACCTCCATGTGGTTCGACCCCGGTCTTGCCGGGTTATTTATTACTTCGACACTCCTACACTTGGGAGAAGTCATCAATCTTTTCGTCGTGTCAATTGGTCATTATCTTTTAAAATAATATGTGACGCTAGTGATTGTATCATTGGTGTTGTTTTGGGAAATGAAAAGATAAGAAATCTTATGTGATTTACTATGCAAGTAAAACTTTAAATAGTACTTAAATGGATTACACCGCCATTGAAAAAGAATTACTTACAGTAGTATTTACATTGAAAAATTTAGGTCTTATCTTGTCAGCTCACCTGTTGTTGTTTTTAGTGATCATAGAACTTCAAAAAAGAATGTTGTCATGGATCAAGAATTCTAAGGCTAGACTAGTATGATGGATTTTGTTACTTCAAGATCAAGAATTTGATATCACAATAAAAAACAAGGCACTGAAAATGTTGTCATGGATCATTTGTCATAATTGATAATAGATTCGAGATCTGACATCACACCAATCGATGACTACTTTCCTAATGAATCCTTATTTTATGTCTCTACAATATCTTGGTTTGCTAATATTATTAATTTTCTTGTTTTAGGATATTTGTCAACTCATTGAAGTACTCAAGAAAAAAGAAAGTTCTTGAACAAAGTGAAGAACTTTTATTGGGATGACCCTTATTTATTCAAATATTATCCTGAACAAATATTTTAAAAATGCATTCTCGACGCTGAGGTAAGTAGTGTCATTAAATTTTATCATTATGAGGCATATGGGGGTCATTTCTCATCAAGAAAGACAACTTTAAAAATCTTACAAAGTGGATTTTACTAACCCACTATGTTCCAAATCACACACATTCTGCAAGACTTATGAAAATTGTCAAAAGTTGGGATCTATTTCAAAACATCACATGATGCCTTTAAATGTTATTCTTGTCATCGAGATTTTTTATTGTTAGGGTATAGATTTCATGGGTCCATTTTCTCTATCATTTGGTTTCTTGTACATATTAGTCACAGTAAATTATGTTTTAAAATGGATAGAGGAAATTCCAAGTCGAAACAATGATTACAAAATAGTGATAAAATTTTTAAAAGAAAATATTTTAAGTCGATTTGGAATCCCTCGAGCCATGATAAGTGATGGTGGAATACATTTCTATAACAAGCCATTTGAGTCTTTAATGAAGAAATATAAAATCATATACAAAGCTACCACCCTATATTACCCTCAAACAAGTGGACAAGTAAAGCTTGCCAATAGGAAAATCAAACATATTTTGGAGAAAACAATGAACCCTAATAGGAAAGATTAGTCTTTAACGCTTAATAATGCACTTTGGGCTTGTTGAATTGCTTATAAAACATCATTAGATATGTCACCTTATAGACTAGTTTATGGAAAACCTTGTCTCTTACCTATGGAGCTTAAACATAAAGCATATTGAGTTATTAAAGCGTTCAATTCAAATCTTAATGATGCTAGTCAACTATGGAAATTACAAATAAATGAGCTTGAGGAAATAAGAAATGATGCATATGAAAATTAAAGAATTCATAGAGCAAGAATCAAAGAGTTTCATGATAAAAAAAAATACTGAGAAAAACATTCAATGTTGGTCAAAAAGTCTTGCTTTATAATTCTTGACTCCATTTATTTCTTGGAAAACTAAGATCAAGATGGAGCGGTCCTTTTATTGTGAAACATGTGTATCTATATGGGGTCTGTGATATCGAGAATCCAAAGAATGGTAATGTTTTCAAGGTAAATGGACATTGCTTGGAAGCTTATTTTGACAACTTTTCAATTGAAAATGACTCTATTGAATTGGGTTATCCTTTATATAAAGATTGGTATTTTTTTCTCTCTCTCATATTAATTTTGTGTTTTCTTTTGGTGCGACCTTTGTTTTGCTAGTTTTTTTTTTCACCTCGATTAAATGGCGGATAATGGTACTCTGTGAATTTAGTTGGTTCTTTTAGTTTCCCATAGTAACTGATATCTGTGTATATATTTATTCAAGTCTTTGCTCTTTCTCCTTTCTCTACATCTCTTCTCATTTGAAAATGGACAACACTCTTGAAAAATTTTAAAAATATTTTCCTGTTCTGCTTCAAAATAAGATTACAAAAATTTACCGTGTTAGATGTGCAACATTGAGATTGTTAATAAATTATGGAATTCCTAAAGATATTTGTTGGCTAAATGAAGCAAAGGTTCGATTATGAGGTGAGTCCTCGAATTCTTTCATTTCATACATGTTTGTAATAGGTAAAAGCACTTAAACATCGTGCAAAACAATTGAAAGTCTGTCACAGATGTGTCAGATGGACTTATAATACAAAATGTCTTTCTTTAGGAATGATACTATAAATCATGAAGATAAAATATAGTTCATTAAGGATGACCTGAGTAAGGAGTCTTTAGATAATCTTCTATTGACTCTTGAGATGCACCCTGGTGGAGATGTGCATTGTGTAATTTATGATTTATAGCCATAATTCCATAAAGAACATGCTTAACATAGTATTGAGAATCTGACTAAAAAAGATATTGTTTGCTAGTTTTTAAAAAAACTGGATAAGAAGCCTATCCCCGACCCATAAAGGGCATTTGGACATAAAACCAAGGGAAGATGTGAACCACAATCACAACTACTTGTACATACACATGTTAACTATCTATACATATACATGTTTTTTTAATATATATATATATATAATAAAAGAGAGAGAGAGACTCTAGTTGACCTATATATAGGTGATATGATTGCATTTTCACTTTCTCATCTATAAATTTTTCTCTTCGTTCCTTTCATTTCTACTCAACCCACACATTCCACAAATATCAAAATATGTAGAAATGATAAGTTCCTCAAGTCATCAAATACGAAATATTTTTATTTTTCATTGATCTAGTCTTAGGAAAGAAAAAGAGTTTTTAGAATCAACAAATCATCTTGGTCAGGTATTAACTGCAAGAAAGATTCATTTAGTGTATGGAGGAGGCAACCTTAGGTTAATGGAGGGTGTGTTAATAAGTATATTTTTAGGAGGTAGTCATGTTTTGGGGGTTGTCCGCAAAGCTTTAGCAAATGGTGATATTATTGGAACAACAATTAGAGAGGAACTATATGTCTCCACAATGTCTGATCGAATGAATACAATGTTTAAACATACTGATGCCTTCATTGTCTTACTAGGTGGTTTGGGCATATTGAAAGAGATCTTTCATATTTCCTCTGGGGCCCAACTTCATATTCATCATAAACCCATCAGTTTGTTAAATGTTAATGGTTATTATGATAAGTTGTTATCTTTTCTTGATCATGTTGTGGAACAGGAATTTCTAACATCTTCAGCACGACAATCATAATCTCTACTACTACTGCTGAATAATTGATCGACCAACTACAATCTTTCACCCCTATAATTGATCCCTCCATGAGTCACATAAATTGGTTAACTAAGGACAACCATAAAAAGCTTAGATTGGATTTGAGCCTTCGTTTGTGAAACCTTGTATTTTATTATTTTGTTTTGTTATTTCTCATATTTGTTTAAGTATATTTCAGGTTTGTCAGTGTTCGTTGTTTCAGGTGATATCTTCTACACTTTATCTTTCTACCTTAAAACATTAAGGATAATGTTTTATTTTGGTTGAGAGGAATGGGTAGTTGTTGATATTTACAAAAAAAAAACTTTACTAGTTGTGTTTTCTATTTGTAAAACCATTGTTGCTATGATGGCAGAGTAAAGGAGTTCTTTTGTTAAAGTGACTCTTGAGATGTATCCTAATAAACATTCTTAACAAGGTTTACAACTCTCGCATTATTATTTATTACTTCTTCTCATATAATCATTTAAATAAGTATTTTTAAACTTTTATTTTCACACATGCTTGACCGCTTTTTATGATCGGTTTGTTTTAACTCGCAAGTGCATGAGTATGCGATGTAGCAATTAACTCGGTAAGATCGAGGTCATATCCACAGAGAGCTAGATTTGGAAATTAAGCTAGGTAACAAAAAAAAAACTCAAGAGAAATTAAATTAACAATAACTTGGTTGAAAATAATTGATGGATTTGTTTTCAAAGATGAAAAGGTGTAAATAGATTTTAAAAGACAAGAAAAAGTAAGACTTGGTCCAAATCAATTTTAATGGTGATGTATTGGTGATTTCTTTAACATATATAAGATAACTCAACCTAATATCAACAATGGTGATATTAGATCGGAAGATATTACAATGAAGTTTAGAAAAATAAAAATTGATTATTGCTTAAGAATGAGCAGTACTTTCATATTAAGTAAGACATTGAATCAAGCAATCTCTATACCAAAACTAAAGTTTGTGCATAAAAATTCAAGATTATAACATTACCTAAATGATTTCTAAAATTTCTTTGCAATAATAAATCATTCATGAAGAAAATAAGAAGATAAACATTAAGATTCATTCATATCCTAAAGAACTTACCTCAATCACCATCATCCTTGATTCAGATCCAAGAAAGAGATTAGCCAATCATGATTTTATATAAGAACACTTCAATAAACATGAAATAACTTGAATCAAACTGAAATAATAAGTTTTACAAACTAAAGAACCGAAATCTATAAAGAAGAACACAACATAATTTCAGAAAAAATTCAGACACAAATCTGACTCTAACTTTGGACAACAATTTGACCCTTTTAGAAGCCTCTTCTCGAGATGTCTATTAGAGACATATTTATAGGAAATTCTATCACCTTTCCATATCATTAAAGAACAGCTCATTTGGACACCTGAGTCAAACGTTATGGGCAACACACCGAAAGGTGTTCTGAAACATCAAATGAGGACAGCTTTGCGACCACTTTGGTGCACGTTTTTCTTCCTCATTTATGAGCTATCTCTTTCTTCTTTTTGACCCAAAATAATGTAAAAATATCCCCTCCAGCTTTTCATCCATGTGCTTGCCTTCTTGGATCAATGAATTACCCAAAATAAATCAATTATTGTTGTGTGGACATGTAAGATCATGGATTGTTTTTGGGCTGATTTGAAGGTTGATTTAGGGCTGATTTGGGGCTGAGTTTAAGGCTGATTTAGGTCTGAATTTAAGCATCAAATAAGTATACAAAATATACCTATTATTTGGGCTAAGATTGACATTGAAACCTTGAGTGTTTAATACACAACATAAGACAAGTTTGGGCTTGAAATAGATCATATGATATTCTTTTCTAGAATTGGAATAGAATTGATTTTTGGGACAAATTTGGAGAACTTATTTGAACCAAGATTTGCTTCAATCTTCAACTAAATGTCTCTTCAATTCTTTGTTCTGAATTCCGATGTTGAATTTCCTGAATTAATTCATTTAAGCTCCAAAAACCTATCGAAACATTAAAACAAACTTCATTACTAAAAAGCACATCAATTATTATAAAAAGACCAAATAAAAACAATAAATACATATGTAAAATAAGAGACTTAATGATACTTTTGATGCACAATCAACACACACACTTTAACATATGATTATGAGTTGGATATTTGATTATTATATTATTTTTATTCTTTTGTTAAAGATAACAACTAAAAAAAAGGGATAGTATATAATTTGTAGAAAAAAACCTAAAGGAAAACCAAGAAAAAGAAAAATAATGATTATAAATGTAATTAAATAAATAAAATAAATAAAAACGTAGATACATTTGGTTTCTTAACCTTCCTAACCTGAGTTATTAAGCCTGAAAAGGTGTTTTAACACATAATACCCTAAAGTCAACTGATTTGGAGCTATTGGCCTAACGCTTGTTATATGGGTTGAGGAGAAAAGCTTAAGGGAATCAACTATTGCACTATTTACGTATCAGTTTCTGCAACTCGAGTTATTAAGCTCAAAGGGGTGTCTCAATACCTAATGCCCTAAGACCAATTGGTTTGGGAGTCATTAGCCGAAAGCTCATTATATAGGTTACAAATGTATTGTATTTTAAGCTATATGTATATAAAAAAAAATAAAAAATAATAATCTCAACCCAAGGATGTTAACCTTAAACATTAGAACATAATATTGTTTTCTTCTAATAAAAGCCTCATCATCTATGCTTTTATACATTGAGCATATAAAAAAAAGAAGGTTTATTAATATCTTATTTCAACAATATGAAGCAAATATATATAAACTTAATGAAGGTTTGTTTACTTGGATAGAGTAATTGAAATTAAATGATGAATACCTTGTTTAGGGGAACTTACACATTGTTTTTCTATTTTAACGCTTTAATTACTAAGGACTAGTAATAAGCTGGTTGGGAGGTGTGATTAGTACTTAAAAGTGCATTTTTATCATGGATTTATAACATCATTTTGCACTTGAAGTATCAATAACTACTTAACTAAATCATGTTTTATAATAACAAGTCTGATAATATAAGATACCTTTAATTTATGGTAAACACTCATTTTAAATACAGGTATTCTCACAATTCAAAGGATTGATTGTTGTGATTAACTATTGAAAGTGAAAGGACAAAGAAAAGGCTAAACTTATGAAGGAGATGTCGATTCACTTCAAATTCGAACATTGTTTAGTTATCGGATCATATCTAGAGCTATAAATCTTAGATTTTATATTAATTTATATGGCTAGAAAGATAAGAAATAGGCCTATAATTTTCATGGGTATGGAAAGGCCCAAATTTGCCATTTTCAAATTCAAAGTTTGGCCACAAAAGAGAAGTCCTAATTTGTCTTGCAATTCAACCCAAACACTATTCTAAGTTTTACCCATAACTGGAGTTCTAGAAGTCCAAATGATCTGAAATTTTATAGGTGGATGTAAAAGACAATTTCCAACAACATTTATGAAGAGGACCAGCTCAAATTCGGATGGTAGAAAAGAGATTTCATCTAGACAAGAGCATGAGGGTTATCCACCACGTCCACCAGCAGCATTGCTTAGTATTTTAGACATATCTCGAGTTGTAGTGCTCCAAATGATCTGACATTTGGTGGGTGGAAGGAAAAGACAATTTCCAACAACTTCATGAGAACCTTTGCCAAATTTTGACTACATCAATGTCAATTCAGCCATCCAAAGTGTTTGAGTGATGCTGTCCACCAAGTCCATTAATCAATAGCTGGCCACTATATCAATTGTCAATTAGCACATGAATAGTTCTGAATTCTAACCTATAAAAGGAGGCATTTTTCATTCATTTAAACATCTTATTTTTCATATCAAGATCATGTTCTTACTCTCTCTCTCTCTTTATATTTTTGTAATGCTTAAGTTTTGTTTTTATTAATCTCTTGTTTATGCTTTTTATGTCCTTCACTATACTTAAATAACTTATATCATGTTTATATTCCTGCATTGTTTCTTTAACTTTTTCTCCTTTATAATGTCTAGCTAAGTTAATTATGTCAAGGTGAAAAGGTTTCACTAATGGTGTTAGGATAAGTAAATATAAACTCAATATGGACTTGAATGCTTATATCCTAAACAACTTGCTATTAACATGTCTTATTATTTTTATCTTATTAATTCTTAATATCCTAAACAACTTGAATTCTTATATCCTAAACAACTCACTTAAATGGTTAATCTAGATTTGTGTTTATAACACTTGGTACATCAAATACTTGATCCTTCGTAGTCTTCGGCCGACATTGTTATTATGAGATGGACTTGATTTGTTGTCAACATAAGTTAGCATCATGAATACTTGATAAAATTTATAAGTATGGTGTTATGTAAATAAGATGATTAATATGATCATATTGATAATTAATAAAGAGTTTATACCTTACTTATCTCTAATACTATTAGTGTATCCTCTAACCTTGACCTTTATTTTTATCATTGTATAATCTTCACATTAATTTTACATCTCAAAGTCCTCTTCAACTTATCTTCACCACCACCATCATTGTTGTTATTGTTATTATTGTTGTTATGGTTCTTATTATTATTTATAATTTATATAGTTAACTTTCCTATGGTTCAACCCTGGTCTTGCTGGGTTATTTATTACTTTGACACTCCTGCATTTGGGATATGACATGAACTCTTTGATCGTGTCAGTGTTGACTGCCAAAAATGTGTGTTCTATACTAAATTTATGATTCGTTACCAAAATCAAGTTGTCTACAACAAATTAGCCTTCGCTGCTGAGAGTGTATTGACTGCAACGAATTAGTATTTGCTACTAAAGTTGAGTTGTTCTACAGCAAATTAGAGTTTGCTATTAAAAGTGTATTGACTATAGTGAAATTGCGATTCACTACCAAAATTCATTGCATGCAATGAATGCTACTAAAAGTGTGTTGGTTGTAATGAAGTAGCATTCATTGTTGAAATTAAAGTACAGGCAGCAAAGCAGTTTTGTTGCTAAATTATGCAGTCAATAGTGAACCAGTTTTCACTGTCAATTTTCTACAATAAACTCTTCAGTAAAAAATGACTTAAATGTTTGTAAAAATTTCATTGTATGATGGTGTAAAATATAGAACACTTGAATGTTGACATATGGATTCTTTAAATAAGTATGATTATGAATGTGATTTCAAGATGCAAATACACTAATTTGTCATTGATGTTATAGGTGGTGAGACATGACCAAAAGATCAATGTCTTCTCCTAAGTGCAGAAGTGTCGAAATAATAAATAACCCTGCAAGACCAGGGTTAAACCATAGGAAGCTTAATTATATAAATTATAGATAACAACAAAACAACAACAACAACAATAATAGTAATAATAATGGTGGTGGTGGTAGTAGTAGTAGTAGTAGTAGTAAAGAAAAAGAAAAAGAAGTTGATGAGAACTTTGAGATGGAAGATTAACGTAAGGATTAAACAATGATAACAATAAATATCAAGGTTAGAGGATTCACTAATGGTTAGATGATCTACTAATGGTATGTCAAACAAGTATGGTATAAATTCTTATTATTCAATTGGAAACCACACATAAAGAAGGTTCCAATCAGATTATAAATTGTTAACATGATTACATTAGTTATCTTATTCGATTAATGCTAATACTTGTAAATCTTGTTAGACATTCATGATTATAACTTATGTTAACAATAAATCAAGTTCATTTCATAGCTTAGGTGTTAGTTATACCACACAGTATGGACTATGAAAGTGCCAAACATTTGTTGTACCAAGTGTTATATAACATAAATTTAGATTAGTCATTTAACAAGTAAAGTATTAAAGAGTGAATAAGATAACAAATACAAAACATGTTAGTATCAAACATTAAATTCCATATTGAGTCTACATTATACTTATTTTTACACCATTAGCGTAACATTTTCACCTTGACATAATAAACTTACAAAAATACTAAGAGAGAAAGTAAGAGCATGATCTTGTTCTGGAAACTAAGATGCCTAAATGTATGGCAAATGTCTCCTTTTATAGGCCAAAATTAAGAACTATTGATTTGATGACTAATTCATGAGTGGGTGACCAACTCTTGACTCAGTGATAATCCTTATCTTCTATTGTCTGCCTAAAATGTCAATGATAATGTCAAAACTAGAACCAATTAAAAACATAGGAAATGTCTCAGCTTTCCAGGATAAAAAAAAAGTGGAGGTCATTTGGACTTCTAGAACTTCAGATATGGGCCAAATACTAAACAATGCTCAGGCTGTAGGACAGATTCAGACTTCTTTATTGTTGTTATAATTTTGACTTGAAAATAACCTTTTTAAATGTTGGGCTCCATATGAAAATTATAGGCCTATATGTTATCTTTCCATCCATATAAAATAGACCTAAATATGAGATCTACAACTCCAAATATGACCTAATTACCAAATAGTGTTCCAGTTTGGACTGCTCAATACCTCTTAAACAAGATATTAATAAACCTTTCTTTTATGCTTAATATATCAACATATAGTTATAGGGCTTTACTTGAAAGAAAACAAAATTCTTGTTCTAATGTTTAAGGTTAACTTTCTTGGGTTGAGATTTTCTTCTTCTTGTTTTTTTTTCTAATATATATACATGTAACTTAAAACACAATGTATCTTCAACTTATATATACGTGTAACTTAAAACACAATGTATCTTCAACTTATATAACAAGCTTTCGGCTAATGACTCCCAGACAAGTTAGTCTTAGGGCATTAGGTGTTGAGATACCTCTGCGAGCTTTGTAACTCAGGTTACCGATACTGATACGTAGATAGTGCAATGTTTGATTTTCTTAAGCTTTTCTCCTTAACCCATCTAGTTTTTGCTCTTTTTTTATGTTTTTTTGGTTTTCAAATTAAATACTATCTCTTTCTCTTAGTTATTACCTTTAACAAAAGAACATAAATAATGGAATAATTCAATATGCAACACACAATCATATGTTAAAGTATGTGTGTGAAAATTAAGGTTTAAGAATACATGTTAAATGAGTATATGAGCAACATTAAGTGATAATAATACAATAGTTTGTAAACCTGAATATTTCAAGAAGTATTATGATTGACCTTGTTAAGAATGGTTACTAAGATATATCTTAAGAGTCACTTTAACAAAAAAACTCATTTACTTTACCATCCTTGTAACAACATTTTTGCACATACTTTATGAAATAAAAAATATAATTAGTTAATTATTTTTTTTGTCAATCACTACCCTCTCCCTCCAACCAAAACGAGACATTGTCCTTAGTGTCCTCAAGTAGAAAGATAGAGTACAGAAGACATCACCTGAAATAACAAATACTAACAAACTTGAAACACAATTAAACAAATATAAGAAACAATAAAACACAATAATAAAAGCAAAAGACACAAAGATTCACAAATGATGACTCAAATCTAATCTAAGCTTTTTACGGCTTTTCTTAGATGACCAATTTATACGACTTATGGAGGGATCAATTACAGGAATGAAAGATTGTAGTTGATCAATCAATTGTTCAACAGTAGCAGCAAAGATTATGATTTGTCGTGTAGAAGATGTTACAAATTCCTATTCCACATCATGATTAAGAAAAGACAACAACTTATCATAATAACCATTAACATTTAACAGACCTATAGGTTTATGGTGAATGTACAGTTGGGTCCAAGAGAAAATACGAAGGATCTCTTCCAATGTGCCTAGACCACCTGGTAAGGCAATGAAAGCATCAGCATAGTTGAACATTGTATTCATTCGAGCAAACATTGTGGAGACTTGTAGTTTCTCTCCAATTGTTTTTCCAATGATGTCCCCTTGTTCTAGCTTTGGGGATGACCCCTAAAACTTGACTACCTCCTAAAAATACAGCTATTGACACACCTCCCATTAACCCAAGATTGTCTCCCCTATATATTAAAAGAATCTTTCTCTTTGCTAATACCTGACCAACATGATTTGCTGATTCTAAAAACTCCTTTTCTTTTCTAGGACTAGATCCACTAAAAACACAAATATTTTTTGTATGATGACCTGAGGAACTTGTGATTTCTACACACTTGTATACTTGTTAAATGTATAGATTAAAAATTAAAAAGGCAATCATATCACCTATATATAGGCCAGCTAGATTCTCTCTCTCACACACACACTCTCTTTTTATTTATTTATTTTAAAAAAAATATGTATGTACAAGTAGTTGTAATTGTGGCTCACATCTTTCCTTGGTTTTACATCCAAGAATAGCTTAAACTCCCTTTATGGATTGGGGATAGGCTTCCCATCCAATTTTCTTAAAACCTGGTAAATAGGGTTTTTTTTAATCAGATTCTCAAGACTAAGTCAATCATGTTTTTTATGAAAATAGGGCCATAAATCATGAATTGCACGCTGCATATCTCTACTAAGATATGTCTCACGTGTTAATAGAAGATTATCTAAAGACTCCTTACTCAGGTCATCATTAATGAATTGTATTTTATCTTCATGGTTTATAGATACCATTCTTAAAGAACGACATTGTGCATTACAATGACAGACTTTTAGTTGTTTTGCATGATGTTTCTTTGCAAAAGTGTTTTTACCTATTCTAAGCATATGTGAAATGAAGGAATTAGAGGACTCACTTAATAATCGGACCTTTGCTTCAATCAACCAGTGAATATCTTCAAGAATTCCATGATTCATTAACAACCTCAATCTTACACATCTAGCATGGTAAATTTTTGTAATCGCATTATGAGGCAAAGCGAGAAAATACTTTTTCAATTTTTCAAGATTAGTGTTCATTTTCAAATGAGAATTAGAAGAGAGATTCAAATAATTGCATAAATATATACACAGATATCGGTTATTATGGGAAACTAAAAGAACCGACTTAAGTCACAGTGTACCGTTGTCCACCATTTGACTAGGGTGAGAAAAACTAGCAAAAATCACTTAAAACGAAACACAAAAATAATATGAGGAAAAAAAATAATCAATCTTTATATACAGGATCATCTAATTTAATAGAGTCATTTTCAATTGAGACATTATCAAATTAAACTTTCAAAAGATGCCCATTTACCTTGAAAACATTATCATTCTTTGGATTCTCAATATCATAGGCCCTATATGGATACATATGTTTCACAATAAAAGGACTGCTCCATCTTGATCTTAGTTTTCCAGGAAATAAATAGAGTTGAGAATTATAAAGCAAGACTTTTTGACCAACATTGAATGTTTTTCTCAGTATTTTCTTGACATGAAACTCTTTTATTCTTGCTTTATGAATTCTTAAATTTTCATATGCATCATTTCTTATTTCCTCAAGCTCATTTATTTGTAATTTTCATAGTTAACTAGCATTATTAAGATTTGAATTAAAAGCTTTAATAGCACAATAAGCTTTATATTCAAGATCCATAGGTAAGAGACAAGATTTTACATAGACTAGTCTATAAGGTGACATATCTAATGATGTTTTATAAGCAATTCGATAAGCCCAAAGTGCATCACTAAGCCTTAAAGACTAATCTTTCCTATTAGGGTTCACTATTTTCTTCAAAATGTGTTTGATCTCCCTATTAACAAGCTCTATTTATCCACTTGTTTAAGGGTGATAAGGGGTGGCGATTTTGTGTATGATTCCATATTTCTTCATTAAAGACTCAAATGGCTTGTTGTAGAAATGTATTCCACCATCACTTATTATGGCTCGAGGGATTCCAAATTGAGTCAAAATATTTTCTTTCAAAAACTTTATCATAGTTTTGTGATCATTGTTTCGACTTGGAATTATCTCTATCGATTTTGAAACATAATTTATTGCTACTAATATGTACAAGAAACCAAATGATAGAGGTAATGGACCCATATAATCTATACCCCAACAATTAAAGATCTCAATTATTAGAATAAGATTTAAAGGCATCATGTGATGTTTTGAAATAGATCCCAACTTTAACAATTTTCATAAGACTTGTAGAATGCATGTGAGTCCTTAAACATGGTGGGCTAGTAAAATTCACTTTGTAAGATTTTTACAGTTGTTTTTCTTAATGAAAAATGGTCCCTACATGCCTTAGAATAACAAAGTTTAATGATACTACTTACCTCATTGTCTGGAATGCATCTTTGAAATATTTGATTAGGACAATGTTTGAATAAATATAGGTTATCCCAATAAAATTTCTTCACTTTGTTCAAGAAATTTTCTTTATCTTAGATGCTCCAATGAGCTAGCAATTATCTTGAAACAAGAAAATTAACATTATTAGCAAACCAAGGCATTTTAGAGATAGAAAGTAAAGATTCATTTGGAAAGTACTCATCGATTGGTGTAATGTCATTTTTTGAATCTGTTGTCAATCTTGATAAATGATCTGCGACACCATTTTCAGTGTCTTTCTTATCTTTGATTGTGATATCAAATTCTTGAAGTAACAAAATCCACCGCACCAATCTAGCCTTGGAATTTTTCTTAGAAAAAAAATATTTCAATGTTGTATGATCACTAAAAACAACAATAGGTGAGCCAACAAGATCAGACCAGAATTTTTCACATGCAAAGACTACTAGAAGTAATTTCTTTTTCAATGGTGGTGTAATTCATTTAAACATTATTTAAAGTTTTACTTGCATAGTAAATCACATAAAGTTTCTTATCTTTTAATTGTCTCAAAACAGCACATACTACATAATTACTAGCATCAAACATTATTTTAAAAGGTAATGACCAATCAGGAGGTTGAATGATAAGAGCACAAGCAAGCAAGTTTTTAAGTTTAATAAAGACTTCTTCACAATATTCAGTAAAACTATTATCCTTTGTTAGAAGGTTATTTAAAAGCTTAGATATTACACTAAAATCTTTGATGAACCTTGTATAAAAACTAGCATGTCCTAAGATTGATCTAACATATTTAACACTTTTTGGTGTTGGCAAGTTAGCAATTAACTCGATTTTAGATTTGTCAACCTTAATTCCTTTTAATGAAACAATATGACTAAGTACAATGTTATTTGTTATCATAAAGTGATATTTTTTCCAATTTAATACAAGATTTTTCTCTTCACACATGCTCAAAACCTTTTTTAAATTAGTCAAACAATCATCAAATGAATCGCCAAAAACAAAAAAATCATCCATAAAAATCTTAAGAAAATGTTCAACCATATCACTAAATATACTAAGCATGTATATTTGAAACGTGGCTGGTACTTTACATAATCTAAAAAACATCCTTTAATATGTAAAAGTGATTAGTACTTAAAAGTGAATTTTTTATCAAGGTTTTATATCATCATTTTGCATTTGAAGTATCAATAACTCCTTAACTAAAGCATGTTTTATAATAACATATCTAATAATATAAATATCTTTAATTTATGGTAAATATTCATTTTAAATGCAGGTCTATCACATAAATAAAAAGATTGATTAATGAGTTTAAGAACTAAAATTGAAAGGACAAAGAAATGGCCATATTTAGAAAAGAGATGCTAGTGTAGTCCAAACTAGAACACTGTTCGATAATTAGGTCATATATGAAGCTGTAGATATTAGATTTAGGTCTATTTTATATGGATGAAAAGGTAAGACATAGGCCTACAACTTTCATATGGAGCCTAAGATTTAATGGGGCCATTTTCAAGTCTAAATTATAGTAATAATAAAAAAGTCTGAATCTATCTACAACCCAAACAATGATTAGTGTTTAGCCTATATCTAGAGTTGGTGACAATCCTTATCTTCTCTTGTCTGCCCCAAACATCATTGATAACATCAAAATTGAAACCACTTGAAAACATGAAAGTTGTAAGATATTATCTCAAATTTGTTGTGTAAAACATTCAGGTCATTTAGACTTCTAAAACTTCATATATAGGCCAGATACTAAACAGTGTTTGAGTTGGAGGATAGAATCAGACTTTTTTATTCTTGGTATAATTTAGATTTGAAAATGGCCTTTTTAAATCTTAGGCTCCATATGAAAGTTGTAGACCTATGTCTTATATTTCCATCTATATAAAGTAAACCTAAATATGAGATCTACAACTCTAGATATGACTTAATTACTAAACAGTGTTCTGGTTTGGACTGCACCGGCATCTCTTTTTTAAGTTTGTCCATCTCTTTGTCCTTTCAATTTCAGTTCTTAAATTCATCAATCAATCCTTTCATTCATGTGATAGGCCTGTATTTAAAATAAACATTTACCACTAATTAAAGGTATCTTATATTATTAGATATGTTATTATAAGACATGCTTTAGTTAAGAAGTTATTGATAGTTCAAGTTCAAAATCATGATATAAAACCTTGATAAAATGCACTTTTAACTACTAATCACATCCCCCAACCAGCTTATTACTAGTCCCTAGTAATCAAAGCTCATTAGTACTTAAAAATGCATTTTTATCATGGTTTTATATCATCATTTTGCACTTGAAGTATCAATAATTCCTAAACTAAAGTACGTTTTATAATAATCTATCTAATAATATACGATACCTTTAATTGGTGGTAAATGATCATTTTAGATGTAGGCCTATCACATAAATGAAAGGATTGATTGATGACTTTAAGAACTTCAATTGCAAAGGCAAAGAGATGATCAAACTTAGAAAAGAGATGTTGGTGCAATCCAAACCGGAACACTATTCGGTAATTGAGTCATATCTGGAGCTATAGATCTCAGATTTAGGTCTACTTTATATGGATGGAAAGGTATGACATAGGCCTACAACTTTCATATGGAGCCCAAGATCTAAAAAGGTCATTTTCAAGTCCAAATTATTGCAACAATAAAGAAGCCCGAATCTGTCCTTCAGCCCGAGCACTGTTCAGTATTTTGGACATATTTGAAATTCTAGAAGTTGAAATGAGCTGAAGTTTTTACACAAGAAAGCGGAGACAATTTCCTAGAACTTTCATGTTTCAAGTGGCTCTAATATTGACGTCATCAATGACGTTTTGGGCAGACAAGAGAAGATAAGGATTGTCACCAAGTCAAGGGTTGGCCATCTACTCATCAATTAGTCATCAAATCAATAGTTCCCAATTTTAGCCTATAAAATGAGGCATTTGCCATGCATTTAGGTATCTTGGTGTCCAGATCAAGATCATGCCCCTGTTTTCTCTCTTTGTATTCTTTATAGTGTTTATGCTTTGTTTTCATTAATATCAAGTTTATGCCTTTCATTTCCTTTCCTTTGCTTTGTTAACTCTTATCTTATTTATGTTCTTATTTTGTTTATCTATTTTTCTTTCTTTCATTATGTCTAGCTAAGTTAATTATGTCAAGGTGAAAAGGTTACACTAATGGTGTACGAATAAGTATGGTATAAACTTAATATGGACTTTAATGTTTGATACTAATATGTTTTATATTTGTTATCTTGTTCACTCTTTAATACATTGCTTGTTAAATGATTAATCTTGATTTATCTTCTATAACAATTGGTACAATAAATGCTTGGCACTTTCATAGCCCATACTGTATGGTATAACCGACACCTGAGCTATGAAAGGAACTTGATTTGTTGTTAACATAAGTTATAATCATGAATGCATGACGAAATTTACAAGTATTAGCATTAATTGAATAAGATGACTAATGTAATCATGTTAACAATCTATAATCTAATTGGAACCTCCTTTATGTGTGGTTTTCAATTGAAAAATAAGATTTTATATTATACTTGTTTGACATACCATTAGTAGAACCTCTAACATTGATATTTGTTATTATCATTCTTTAATCCTTACTTTAATATTTCATCTCAAAGTTCTCATCTTCTTCTTTATTATTATTATTATTATTATTATTGTTAGTATTAGTATTAGTATTACTATTATTATTATTATTATTATTATTATTATTATTATTATTACTATTATTGTTGTTATTGCTATTATTGCTGTTATTGTTGTTATTGCTATTATTGTTGTTGTTTTATTATTGTTATTTATAATTTGTACAATAACCTCCCTATGGTTCGACCCCGGTCTTGCCGGGTTATTTATTACTTCGACACTCCTGCACTTGGGAGAAGACATCAATTTTTTCGTCGTGTCAAGTTTTTGGCGCCGTTGCTAGGGAGGTAGGTTTTGTATAAATTATAATATTTATTTTATTTTCTCTTTTCACTTTTTATGTATATAACTTTGTTTCTTTTCTCTTGTTTCTTCTTCTTTTGTTTTCTTTTTTCTTTTATTATATTCCTACATGTGCATGAGAGTGTGGTCACGTACATCAAGTGGTAGACTTTGTAGGGTATCCTCATCATTTTTAGAAAATATGGCTGAAGAAAATAATCAATCACTTCTTAATGAGAATAACCGTGCTAGAACACTTAGAGACCACATGAATCCAACAAGAACTAGTGCACCATCATGCATAGTTTTTTCTCCCGATGCATCTCATTTTAATTTTAAACCAGGCATTATCCACCTTTTACCTTCTTTTTATGGTTTTGAATTGGAAATCCATACTTGCATTTAACGGAATTTGAGGAGGTCTCCAACACATATAATAATTTAAATTGTTGCATGAACACCATCAGATTAAAGCTTTTTCCTTTTTCATTAAAAGATAAAGCTAAAACATGGCTACAAAATTTGAGACAAGGATCCATTCGTACTTGGGATGAAATGCAACAATAATTTTTAAAGAAGTTTTCTCCATCTCATTGAACAAACTCTTTCAAAAGACAAATCACCACTTTCATTTAAAAACCAGGAGAAACATTTTACCAATGTTGGGATAGGTATCGAGACTTGCTTAGTACTTGCCCTCATCAAGGTTTTGAAACATGGAGATTCGTTTCATATTTTTATGAAGGGTTAACACCCAAAGATAGGTAAATGGTTGAATTGATGTGCAGTGGAACTTTTAAAGACAAAGACCCTGATGAAGCAATGGAATACTTAGACTTGTTAGCTGAAAATGCTCAAAATTAAGACACTGCGGGTACTTATGAGGCACCGAATAAAACTCAACCTCATACATCTAGTGGAGGTATGTACAATCTTAGGGAAGATCATGACCTTCAAGCCAAGTTTGCATCTGTAGCTAGAAAAGTTGAGACACTAGAATTGAAAAGGTGTGGTCAATTAAAATTTGTTGAAAACATTGCATGTCAAATATGTGAAACAAATGAACACTTAACCGATAATTGTCCAACCTTGCCTTCTTTTAAGGAATGTCTCCATGAACAAGCCTATACTTTAAATAGTTTTCGAAGGGCCAACCATAACCCATACTCACAAATATACAACCCTAGTTGGAGAAATCATCCAAATTTTAGTTGGAAGAGTGAGAACAATAATGCACAAACTTCACAACCACCATTTCAAGCACACCATAATTTCCAAAATTTTCATGGATATGCACCTCCTTATACTCCACCTTCTACAAGAAATCTTGAGGAAACATTGCATGCATTTATTGAAAAGCAAGAGACAATCAATACTCAACTTGCTTAAAACATGACCGATTTCAAAGATACTCTTGCAAAATTGATATCTGCTCTTAGTTTCCAAGAGAAAGGTAAGTTTCCATCTCAACCACAAAAAAATCCCAAAGGGGCAATACAATGCAAATGCAAGTAGTTCTGAAGCCAACACATGGAAGTCAAATCAGTCACTACTCTTCGCAGTGGTAAGGTTATTGAAAAACCCTCTCTTTTACCTCATAAGAAAGATGAGGAGTCAATCTTTGAGGGTAAGGAAGGGGTTGAATCTGAAAATTACAAAGAAAAGATTGATTCACCGCCAGCACTTCTATTTCCTCAGGCCATGACCTAACAGACGAAAGTCAATCACAGCTTTGAAATCTTTGAAATTTTCAAACAGGTAAGAATCAATATACCTATGCTGGATGCTATTAAACAGATTCCTTTCTATTCTAAAATTTTGAAAGATCTATGCATTGTGAAGAGGAAACTAAATGTGAAAAAGAAAGGGTTTCTAGCCGAACAAGTGTCATTCTTCAGAACAATAATGCTTTGAAATATAAAGACCCTGGTTGTCCTACAATTTCTTGCTTTATTAGAGAGCATAAAATTGAAAGAGCCTTACTTGATCTTGGTGCTAGTGTGAATTTACTTCCATATTCAGTTTTTTAGAGTCTCAATTTAGGTGAGTTAAAACCAACTTCTATAACTCTTTTACTTGTCGATAGATTTGTAAAAGTGCCTAGAGGAATAATTGAAGATGTGTTAGTACAAGTCGATAAATTCATTTATCCTGTGGATTTTGTTGTCTTGGACACACAACCTGTTGAGGCATGTAATTCATTTCCTGTTATTTTAGGACGTCCGTTTCTTGCAACTTCTAACGTATTGATTAATTGTAGGAATGGACTGATGAAGCTATCATTTGGAAACATGACATTGGAGATGAATATTTTCAACATTTGCAAGCAACCTGGAGATGATAATGATTTACAAGAAGTAGATCATATTGATGAATTAGTTTCTAATCAACTTGAATCTACTTTAAGTAAAAATCAGTTCGATGAATCTGAAGATTTGCAAATGATTTATTCTGAGGAAAAATCACGGATGAAAAAAGCACCAAAAATATTGATGTGAATCTTTTGTCAACAGTGACAACAGATTCGACATCTGACATCACACCAATTGATGATTACTTTCCTAACAAATCCTTACTTTCTCTTATTTCAATGCCTTAGTATGATAAAAATATTAATTTTCTTGCTTTAGGAGATTTGCCAGCTGATTGGAGTACCCAAGATAAAGAAAAGTTTTTGAACGAAGTGAAGAACTTTTATGGTGATCACCCTAACTTATTTAAATATTGTCCTGATCAAATATTTTAAAGATTCATTCCCGACAATGAGGTAAGTAGTGTCATTAAAATTTATCATTCTGATGCATGTGGAAGTTATTTTTCATCAAAGAAGACAACTACAAAAATCTTTCAAAACGGATTTTATTGGCCCACCATATTCAAGGACACGCATGCATTTTGCAAAACTTGTGAAAATTATCAAAAAATTGATACTGGTAAAAAAGTTTTGTTTTATAATTCTCAACTTTATGCATTTCCTAGCGAGCTAAGATCAAGATCGAGCAATCCTTGTGGGGCCTGTGATATTGAGAATTCAATGAATGACAATAATTTTCTAGTGAAAATGAATCATCTGGTTGGAATGATCTTATAAATAAAGGTTGATTATTTTATTTCTGTCACATTGTTTTTGTGTTTCTTTTTGAGTGATTTTTGCTACTTTCTCTCACCCTGATCAAATGGCAGATAACGGTACTCTGTGACTTAAGTCGGTTCTTTTAGTTTCCCATAATAACTGATATCTGTATATACATTTATGCAATTCTTTGAATCTCTTTTCCAATTCTCATTTGAAAATAGACACTAATCTTGCAAAATTAAAAAAGTATTTTCCCGCTCTGCCTCAGAATGCGATTATAAAAATTTACCATGCTAGATGTGCAAGATTGAGATTGTTAATGCATCATGGAATTCCTGAAGATATTCGCTGGTTGATTAAAGCAAAAGTTCGATTATCAGGTGAGTCCTCTAACTCCTTCATTTCACACATGCCTGGAACAGATAAAAGTACTTTTGTAAAAAAGTGTCGTGCAAAACGACTAAAAGTCTATCATCGCTAAGCTGTTCTTGGATAAAAAAACCAAGGGAAGATGTGAGCCACAATCACAACTACCTGTACATACACATGCTCTTTGAGTCTTTTGGTTTTATTATTGTGTTTTGTTATTACTTATATTTGTTTCAATGTGTTTCAGGTTTGTCAGTGTTTGTTATTTCAGGTGATATCTTCTACACTCTATCTTTCTACCTTTAAACATTGAGGACAATGTTTTGTTTTAGTTGGGGGGAGAGGGTAGTAGCTAAAAAAAAACCTGTGTTTTCTGTTTCATAAAGCATGGGCAAAATGGTTGTTACTATGATGGCAGAGTAATCATTCATAACAAGGTTTATCATAATACTTCTTAAAATATTCAGATTTACAAATTCTTGCATTGTTATCACTTAATTCTACTCATATACTTATTTAACATGTATTCTTAAACCTTAATTTACACACACACACTTCAACATATGATAGTGGGTTGCATATTGGATTATTACATTATTTATGTTCTTTTGTTAAAGGCAACAACTAAGGGAAAACGATAGTATATAATTAAAAAAGAAAAAAAATTATAATAATAAAAATGTAGATAAGTATGGTTTTGTAGCCTCCCTAACCTAAGCAATTAAGCCCGAAGGGGTGTTTTAACACCTAATACCCTAAAGTCAACTGACTTGGGAGCTACTAGCTCAACGCTTGTTATATGGGTTGAGAAGAAAAGCTTAAGGGAATTAAATATTGCACATCTACATATCAGTATCTGCGACCCGAGTTACTAAGCTCGTAACGGTGTCTTAACACCTAATGCCCTAAGACCAAATGGTATGGGATTCATTAGCTGAAAGCTCATTACATGGGTTAAAGATGCATGGTGTTTTAAATTATATGTATATTAAAAAAAAAGAAAAAGAAAAGAAGACAAAAATAATAATCCCAACCCAAGGAAGTTAACCTTAATCATTAGAACAAGAATTTTGTTTTCTTCCAAGAAAAGCCCCATTATTATGTGTTGATACATTGAGCACAAAAGAAAGGTTTATGAACATCTTGTTAAGAGGTATTGAGCAGGTATATAAATATAATAAGAGTTTGTTTATCTGGATAGAGTAATGGAAGTTAAATGTTGAATACCTTGCTTTGTGGAATTTGTGAATTGTTTTTCTATTTTAACGCTTTGATTACTAGGGACTAGTAATAAGCTTGTTGGGGGAGTGTGATTAGTACTCAAAAGTGCATTTTTATCATGGTTTTATATCATCATTTTGCACTTAAAGGATCAATAACTCCTTAACTAAAGTATATTTTATAATAATCTATCTAATAATATAAGATACCTTTAATTTGTGGTAAATGTCCATTTTAAATGCAGGCCTATCACATAAATGAAAGGATTGATTGATGACTTTAAGAATTTTAATTGCAAAGGCAAAGAGATGATCAAACTTAGAAAAGACATATCGGTGCAATCCAAACCGGAACACTGTTCGGTAATTAGGTCATATCTGGAGCTATAGATCTCAGATTTAGGTCTACTTTATATGGATGGAAAGATAAGACATAGGCCCATAACTTTCATATGGAGCCCAAGATCTAAAAAGGCCATTTTCAAGTCCAAATTGTTGTAACAACAAAGAAGCCCGAATCTGTCCTCCAACCCAAACACTGTTCAATATTTTAGCCATATCTGGAGTTCTAGAAGTCAAAATGAGCTGAATTTTTTACACTAGAAAGCTGAGACAATTGCCTAGAACTTTCATGTTTTCAAGTGGCTCTAAGTTTGATTTCATCAATGACGTTTTGGGCAGACAAGAGAAGATAAGGATTGTCACCAAGTCAAGGGTTGGCCATCTACTCATCAATTAGTCATCAAATCAATTGTTCCCAATTTTGGCCTATGAAAGGAGGTATTTACCATGCATTTAGGCATCTTGGTGTTTAGATCAAGATCATGCTCTTGTTTTCTCTCTTTGTATTCTTTGTAGTATTTATGCTTTGTTTTCATTAATATCAAGTTTATGCCTTTCATTTCCTTTGTTAACTCTTATCTTATTTATGTTCTTATTTTGTTTATCTATTTTTCTTTCTTTCATTATGTCTAGCTAAGTTAATTATGTCAAGGTGAAAAGGTTACACTAATTTTGTAAGAATAAGTATGGTATAAACTTAATATGGACTTTAATGTTTGATACTAATATGTTTTATATTTGTTATCTTGTTCACTCTTTAATACTTTGCTTGTTAAATGACTAATCTTGATTTATGTTGTATAACAATTGGTACAATAAATGCTTGGCACTTTCATAGCTCATAATGTATGGTATAACCGACACCTGAGTTGTGAAAGGAACTTGATTTGTTGTTAACATAAGTTATAATCATGAATGCTTGATGAAATTTACAAGTATTAGCATTAATTGAATAAGATGACTAATATAATCATGTTAACAATCTATAATCTGATTGGAACCTCCTTTATGTGTGGATTCCAATTGAACAATAAGAGTTCATATTATACTTGTTTGACACACCATTAGTAGAACCTCTAACCTTGACATTTGTTATTATCATTATTTAATCCTTACTTTAATATTTCATCTGAAAGTTCTCATCTTCTTCTTCTTTATTATTGTTATTATTAGTATTATTATTATTATTCTTGTTGTTGTTGTTGTTGTTATTATTGTTGTTGTTTTATTATTGTTATTTATAATTTGTACAATAACCTGCCTATGGTTTGACCCCGGTCTTGCCGGGTTATTTATTACTTTGACACTCCTGCACTTGGGAGAAGACATCAATCTTTTCGTCGTGTCAAAAGCGTTAAAATAGAAAAATACTTTACAAATTCCATAAATCAAGATATTGATCATTCAACTTCCATTAATCTATCTAGATAAAGAAACTCTTATTAAATTTATATATATTCTCAATACCTCTTACAAGATATTAATAAACTTTTCTTTTGTGCTCGATGTAATAACACATAATTATGGGGTTTTCTGAGAAGAAAACAAAATTTTTGTTCTAATGTTTAACGTTAACTTCCTTGGGTTGAAATTATTATTTTTTTCTTTTTTTTAATATATATACATATAACTTAAAATACCATGCATCTTTAACTCATGTAACGAGCTTTTGGCTAATGATTCCTAGACCAGTTGGTCTCAGGGCATTAGGTGTTCAGACACCCTTATAAGCTTAGTAACTCGAGTCGCACATACTGATATGTAGATAATGCAATGTTTGATTCTTTTAAGCTTTTCTCCTCAACCCATATAACAAGTGTTAGGCCAATAGCTCCCAAGTCAGTTGACTTTAGGGTATTAGGTGTTAAAACACTCCTTTGGACTTAATTGCTTAGGTTAGGAAGGCTACGAAACCAAACTTATCTATATTATTATTATTATTATTATTATTATTATTATTGCTCTTTTTTTGTTTTTTATATATTATCTTTTTTCCTTAGTTGTTACCCATAACAAAAGAACATAAATAATGTAATAATCCAAGGTGCAACCCACAACCATATGTTAAAGTATGTGTGTGAAAATTAAGGTTTAAGAATACATATTAAATAAATATATGAGCAGAATTAAGTGATAATAATACGAGAGTTTGTAAACCTAAATATTTCAAGAAGTATTATAATAGACCTTGTTAAGAATGGTTACTAAGATATGTCTCAAGATTCATAAAAAGATCTCATTTACTCTGTCATCATAGTAACAACAATTTTGCACATGCTTTATGAATTAGAAAACACAGTTAGTTTTTTTTTTAGCTATTACCCTCTCCCCCCAACCAAAATGAGACATTGTCCTCAATGTTCTAGGGTAGAAAAATAGAGTATAAAAGATATCACCTAAAATAATGAACACTGACAAACTTGAAACATATTGAAACAAAAATAAGAAATAACAAAAACAATAATAAAACAAAAAAAATACAAATGAAGACTCAAATCTAATCTAAGCTTTTTATGGCTTTCTTGAGATGACTAATTTATACAACTCATGGAGGGATCAATTACAGGAATGAAAGATTGTAATTGGTCAATTAGTTTAGTAGCAACAGAGATTGTGATATATGGTGTATAAGATGTTAAAAATTCCTATTCTATAGCATGATCAAGAAAAGACAACAACTTATCATAATAACCATTAACATTTAACAAACCTATGGGCTCGTGATGAATGTGCAGTTGGGCCTAAGAGGAAATATGAAAGATCTCTTCCAATGTGCCTAGACCACCTGATAAGGCAATGAAGGCATCAACATGGTTAAACATTAGATTCATTTGAGAAAACATTATGAAGACTTGTAGTTCCTCTCCAATTGTTTTTCCAATAATGTCCCATTGTGCTAAAGTTTCGGAGACGACCCCCAAAACTTGACTACCTCTTAAAAATATAGCTATTGACACGCCTTTTATTAACCTAAGACTGCCTCCCCCATATATTAAATAAATCTTTCTCTCAGCTAGCACCTAACCAAAATGATTTGCTGATTCTAAAAACTCCTTTTCTTTTCTAAGACTAGATCCACCGAAAACACATCTATTTTTTCTGTGATGACCTAAGAAACTTGCCATTTCTACACGTTTCTATATTTGTTGAATGTATGGGTTGAGTAGAAATGAAAGGACAGAAGAGAGGATTTTATAGATGAAAAATTAAAAAGACAATCAAACCACCTATATGAAGACCGACTGGAGTCTCACACACACATGCTCTCTCTCTCTCTCTCTTTATTTATTTATAAAAGAAATATGTATGTATAGGTGGTTGTGATTTTGGCTCACATCTTCCCTTTGTTTTACATCTAAGAACGACTTAAATGCTCTCTATGGGTCAGGGATAGGCTTCCCATCCAGTTTTCTTAAAAACTGACAAACAGTGTCTTTTTTAGTCAGATTCCTAAGACTATGTCAAGCATGTTCTTTATGAAAATGGGTTCATAAGTCATAAATTGCACAATGCTTATCTCGACTATGAAGATTATCTAAAGACTCCCTATGTTTTGAAATAAATACCACCTTTTGATAATTTTCACAGGTTTTATAAAATGCATGTGATTCCTCGAATATGGTGGGTGGGGCAGTAAAATCCGCTTTGTAAGATTTCTACAATCCTCTTTTTTTATGAGAAATGATCCCCACGTGCTTTAGAGTGAAAACATTTAATGAAATTAGTTACCTCATTATCGGGAATGCATTTTTAAAATATTTGATTAGGATAATAATTGAATAAGTAAGGGTCATCCCAATAAAAAATTTACATGTTACTTAAAATTTTTTTGTCTTCGATACTCTAGTGAGTTGGCAAAAATCCTGAAGCAAGAAAATTGATATTTTTAGCAAACCAAGGCATTGAACTAAGAGAAAGTAGAGATTTATCAGGAAAGTAATCATTGATTGGTGTGATGTCAGGTGTCGAATCTTTTGTCACTTTTGATAAAAGATCCACATCAACATTTTCGATGCCTTTTTCATCCTTGATTTCTTCCTAATTGGTCATGGCATGAGAAAATAAAAGTGTTGGAGGGGAATCAATCTTTTCTTTGCAATGTTCATATTCAACCCCTTCTTTACCCTTAGAGATTAACTCATCATCTTTCTTACAAGATTCAAGAATTGGTTTTTGAATAACCTTACCACTACAAAGAGTGATGATTGATTTGACTTGATCCATGTGTTAACTTCCAAGACTACTTGCATTTGCATTATAGTGCTCCTTGAGATTTTGTTATGGTTGAAATGGAAACTTACCTTTCTCTTGAAAACTAAAAGCAGATGTGAATTTTGCAAGATTATCTTTAAAATCTGTTATATTTTGAGCAAGTTGAGTGTTGATTGTCTCTTGCTTTTCAATAAATGCATATAAAGTTCCTTAAAAATTTATTATAAGAGGTGTAGCATAAGGAGGTGCATATCCATGAGAATTTTGAAAATTATGTTGTGCTTAAAACGGTGGTTGTGAAGTTTGCATATTGTTGTTATAACTCTTCCAACTGAAATTTGGGTGATTTGTCCAACTAAGATTGTATGTGTTACGAGTATGGGTTATGGTTGGCCTTTTGGAAACTTTTTATAGCATGGACTTGTTTATGGAGGCATTCCTTAAAAGAAGGCAAGGTTGGACAATTATTGGTTGAGTGTTCATTTGTTTCACAGATTTGACATAATGTTTTCAACAAATTTTAATTGACCACTCTTTTTCAATTCTAGTGCCTCGACTTTTCTAGCTAAAGTGCAAACTTGGCTTGAAGGTCATAATCTTCCCTAAGGTTGTACATACCTCCACTAGATGTATGAGGTTGAGTTTTACTTAGAGCCTCATAAGTACCCTCGGTGTCCCTATTTTGAGCATTTTCAACTAAGAAGTCTAAGTAATCCATTGCTTCGTCAGGGTCTTTATCTTCAAAAGTTTCATTGCATATCAATTCAACCATTTGCCTATCTTTAGGTGTCAACCCTTTATAAAAATATGAAATCAATCTCCATATTTCAAAACTGTGATGAGGGCAAGTATTAAGTCTCGATACCTACTGACACGACAAAGAGATTGATGTCTTCTCCCAAGCGCAGGAG
>SRLM01000008.1:8803-34161 GCA_015708895.1 Populus ilicifolia
GAGATTGCTTGATTCAATGTCTTACTTAATATGAAAGTACTTGTTCATTCTTAAGCAATAATCAATTTTCATTTTTCTAAACTTCAGTGTAATATCTTCCGATCTAATATCACCATCGTTGATATTAGGTTGAGTTATCTTATATATGTTGAAGAAATCACCAATACATCACCATTAAAATTGATTTGGACCAAGTCTTACTTTTTCTTGTCTTCTAAAATCTATTTACACCTTTTCATCTTTGAAAACAAATCCATCAATTATTTTCAACCAAGTTATTGTTAATTTAATTTCTCTTGAGTTTTTTTTTTGTTACCTAGCTTAATTTCCAGATCTAGCTCTCTGTGGATATGACCTCGATCTTACCGAGTTAATTGCTACATCGCACACTCGTGCACTTGCGAGTTAAAATAAGCCGATCATAAAAAGCGGTCAAGCATTTATCTTTTCATTTTCTTCATGAATGATTTATCATTGCAAAGAAACTTTAGAAACCATTTAGGTAATGTTATAATCTTGAATTTTTATGCACAAACTTTAGTTTTGGTATAGAGATTGCTTGATTCAATGTCTTACTTAATATGAAAATACTTGTTCATTCTTAAGCAATAATCAATCTTCATCCTTTTAAACTTCATTGTAATATCTTCCGATCTAATATCATCATCGTTGATATTAGGTTGAGTTATCTTATATATCTTGAAGGAATCACCAATACATCACCATTAAAACTGATTTGGACCAAGACTTACTTTTTCTTATCATTTAAAATCTATTTACACTTTTTTATCTTTGAAAACAAATCCATCAATTATTTCCAACCAAGTTATTGTTAATTTAATTTCTCTTGAGTTTTTTTTGGTTACCTAACTTAATTTCCAGATCTAGCTCTCTATGGATATGACTTCGATCTTACAGAATTAATTGCCACATCGCGCACTCGTGCACTTGCGAGTTAAAACAAGCCGATCATAAAAAGCGGTTAAGCACGAAGCTCGTGCACAAATGCACTGTCCAACAGGCTTCCCCCGTCTCTTAGGATCGACTAACCCATGTGCAAGTTTCGTTCACATGGAACTTTTCCCCTCTTCAGCCCTCAAAGTTCTCATTTGAATATTTGCTACTACCACCAAGATTTGCATCGACAGCCACTCCACCTAGGCTCCCGCCTCGGGTTTTGCAGCGATTGTCGCACCCTCCTACTCATCGGGGCATGACGCTTGCCCTAACAATCGGGTGTAGGTCGCAAGAACAGTCATCGATGCCAGCAATACTTCAGGCCATGAGGCCGCCCACCTTAGTCTAAGTGTAGTAGCAGCACACAAATCCCCCACGACAGGCTTATGGGTGCCAGGCCAGCGTGCCCCATGGCTAGTCACGGGGCACCCCTCTAAAGAGCTATAAGTGTTATTGCAGCTCTGGCAGGGGGAGACACTACTAGGTCCTAGTTGTCACCCCCTCTAAAAAATTCATTTCTTAGTAGTTTAAGTTGAAATTTTGCATAAAGGTTGGCAAAAATCCAATCCAACATTATTAATTTTCTAGAATTTTTCAAGGTATGGAAGTATTTTTTTTAATTTCCCGACCATTAAAAATCAAGGAAATCCACAAAAATAGGAACTGGCTCGAAATGACCCCAAATTTGATGGGCAACCTCAGAAAAATATGGCTGATTTTACTAGATAGATTGCATGTTGAAAGCATTATTTTTTCTTGGCGGAATGCAGGAACCCCGACACCTCTCCTACCGCGGCTAGTGGCATCGGGCTGGCCCCAACACCACTTAGCCTCTCCTCCACAAGGGGCAGGCTAGAACATAGGGTGCTAGGGCCCTTAAAACCAATGGTGTGTATGCCTTCCCAAAACCATGGTGTTGTCCTCTTCCAAATTTCTTGCTTTAGCTCATGAAAGAACATTCATTGATGGCTGGCATAAACATCTTGGTCATCCTTCTCACAAAATAGTCACTCATCTAGTCAAGACCTTTTTCCCTTTCAGTTTCATCTTGTAAAATCTATTCCTTATGTAATTCTTGCTCTATCAATAAAGCACATCAACTTTCTTTTTGTTAGAACAATCTCACAAGTCAGGCTCCCCTCGATTTAATTTACATTGATGTGTGGGGACCTATCTCTTGCACTGGCATTAATGGTTCTCGCTATTAACTCATCTTTGAAGATCATTTTAGTAAATACATCTAGTTTTATCCAATGGTCAACAAATCTGACATCTCGATGGTATGTCCATAATTCAAAAAATTCATTGAAACACATTTTCAAAGAAAGATAAAGTTGCTTTATTCTAACAATGATGGCAAATTCATCATTTTACAATTAATTTTATCAAATAGCAAGATAAGTCATTATACCACCACCCCTTATACCCCCCATAAAAAAAATGGTGTCACTAAACATCGACATTGTCGTCTAGTCTTATGTTACTTCATGATGCCAAACTTGATCTTTCCTACTAGCCACATGCGTTTCACACAGCCTCTTACCTTATTAATCATCACCCTACCCCTCTCTTGCAGAATTGATCTCCTTTTGAATATATTTTTTGTCAGCATTCAAATTATCTTAAACTAAGAAAATTTAGGTGTCTTTGCTATCCTCTCACTTAACTATACAACACCAACAAACTTCAGTCCAAATCTTGTCTTTGTGTTTTTCTAGGTTATTCTCAAACTCAAAATGCATACAAATACTTGGATGTCACCACTAATAGACTGTTTCTCTCATCATTTTCACAAACTCCTACACTATCGTGCGAAAATCTTGGTGTCATGTATTTGTGCTTCAATCTTGTCAATCACACATGCATGAAACACTTTCATATTGATCTTCATTTTGTGTGTGATCTAGTCAGTCAAGGCCATCTTCAAGTACGACACGTGCATGAAACACTTTCAGATTGATCTTCATTTTGTGTGTGATCTAGTCAGTCAAGGCCATCTTCAAGTACGACACGTGCATACACAAGATCAGTTAGTTGATTTGCTTATCAAACCTCTATCCTAACAACGAATGCAATATTTGTGTAGCAAGATTGGCCTCCTTGATGGCAACTTAATCTTGAGGGGGTATATAATGGATAATGCTACTGATGGAAATTCAAGAGAATATGGTGCTTACACTTTCGTTGTTTAAAACCTGTTGGAACTCTGATTTGGTGTGATCTTATCCTAAGAATAAAGTTGAGCTTTATTCAAAGTTCTACCTACACTCACATCTATAACCAGTGTGTGTGTAACATGTAAACTAAAACATAGTCAAGGGAAGAGTTAATTCATTATATGTGCATATCAGTTTTAATTATTCACAGATTTACTCATACATTTTAAGGGATTTTCAGTTTGGTAATGTGACTAGGAGGCTTTCTTCTTCTTCTTTTTCTTTTTTGTTTTTATTAAAAAAATCTTGACCCTTTTGAATTTTGACAAGGCAGTGCAAAGACTTTGAAAAGTATAAAAAAAATAAAGGTTCTTAAAATCACAAGTTAACTCGTAAAATTATATAATTTTACAAGTAAATATATATTTATTATCCAAAATTGAGTTAAAATTAAAAAAAAAGACTAAAACCATGTAAAATCTAAGTAAAATCATCATGATTTTACTATTGATTTTGCAATAATTCTAAATTTTCAATTCTTATCTTCCTTCATGCATACTTTTCTCTTTCTGTTTTTCAATTAATAGTGCAATAATAAAAAAAAAAACATAGTCTTACCTGAACTCTTCCTAACAAATATAAATGTATTTATTATGGGACCAAATTTTAAAAATTCTTATTATATAAAGATATTTTATAAACAAGAATAACAAATAATATTTTGAAATCTAATCCACCATATGTTTATACTTAAATATTATAATCGTTTAAATAAGTTTACAATATTATATTTATCTATAGAAAATTTTATAACTTGTCTAATACATTATCTGACAAGAAACAAGACTTCAAAAATTTAAAAGGTCTAATTTTGAATTGGTTGATTTTACACAAGTGAGGAGTTTTTTTAAACCAATCCCTCGACTAATTGAGATCATCATGTGAGAATTTTTGCATGATTTTGATTTTCCATAGACTAATCGCCCGAATCAAAAAGCTTTCCACTGCTGCCTTGTTGAAAATCTCATGGAACCATGACAGGGATGATGAAGCAGATGATATGGTGGCGAAGGTATCGTTCTATTGCTTTCAACTTCGGATTGTTGGTTGTCAATCTCATGATCCAACGATCCTGACCCTTCAAATGAAGTCTCGTAGTAGTCCATGTCATGATCCCCCTCTGAACCTTCAAAAGACTCTTGGTTGCTAATGTCATGACTCAACGCTAGAATTTCATCGTAAATGCCCCGTCCAAATGGATGTGTCTTTATCACATGGATCCTACATCGTACCACTTCACTATTTTCGGACCTCAATATCACATGTAGTTCCAACTCATCATCTCCACAGTATTTTTCCATTGCTATCTCAGGTTTGCTTATGACTATTACCCACCTACCACGGAAATAGGGTCTTGCATGTGTAGCTTCAAACAATGGAATACCGTTTCTTTTATTTTTTATAATAGCCTCACATTCTTGACACCCACGACCTGTATAGACAGCCCAAATGGCCAAGCCTTCAAAATGTGGAGGTATACGAAATGCTAATGAACATCCTTCTCCTAGGTAGCAGAACCAATTTGGAATCATAGAATAATCGAAGGCTCTGTCATAATGATAATCGAAGATTCTCTGCATAAATATTGAATTCAAGGAATGTTGAGATTTTAGACACTGATTAATACATGTGTGTGTGTACATGCTATTTTGTGTGCTTATTTGTGTGCAAAAGAGATAGAACTAGTACTCCAAGAAGCTGATCCTTGGTGTATTTTGATAAATTACTGAGACCTTGCTTGCCGTCAACCTCAAAGAAATTGTACAGCTCATATTGAGACAGATATGGTGGTTCAGGTATTGCTCTATCTCTTCCAACTTTAGATTCATGTTCCCACTCTGACCCTTCAAATGAATTTGTCTTTTCAACTATCATATGGATCTCACATTCAAACACTTCAGTGTATTCTCTCAAAGTATCGAGCATGCCCAGAAGTTCCACGAACAGTTCCAATCCCTCATCTTCACAATATTCTTCCATTGCCATCTCACTTATACTTGTGTATCTCAACCAACCTGTACATTCACCTTCGTATAACATTCCCTCAAACAATTGAATACCGTTGCTTTTATTTTTTATAATAGCCTTACACTCCAATATGGTGGTACCAGAACTACCAATCGAGCCTTGACAGACAACCCCAACGACCAAGCCTTTGAAAACTGGTGGTGCATGAAATGATAATTAACTTCCTTTTCCACGGTAGCTGAACCAATTTGAAATCATAGTGAACTTATCTTTGTGGCTGAAAGTATAACAACGATAGAAGAGGATTTGATATCCGTAACCACCGTAAAACGATGCCTGTATATATATATATATATATTGATTTCAAGGAATGCTGAATATTAGACATTAATTAATGTATATATAGTACGTGTCAATTGTGTGCTTATTTGTGTGCAAGAGAGACAGAAATAGTACCTCAGCAAGACTTAGGTCGGCCGCTAGCCGATTTCACATGTCGGCCACAACCGCCTTCACACTTGAAGGTTGAATTTTCTTGTTTTGATTTCGTGTATAAATAGGCAGTTAAACTTATACCATTATGTGTGGAGAGATTGAGAGAAACACTAGAGAGAAAGAGAAAAAGAGAGGGTTTCTTATTGTAAACTTTTCATTGTTGTAAGCTTGTTGTTCTTGAAATAAAACAGTGTATTTTATCCCCTTTGAGTGTTTCAAACCACCACAAGTGGTTTCTCCCACCAACAATTGGTATCAGAGCCCCATTGGTCAGAATAGAGGTATTTTTGTACATACCTAAATTTTCAAACTTGTCAAAAATAAATTTTGAGCATTCCAAAGTGTAGAGCTCATCAATACGAACTCAACGGCGTAAAAATCAGATCAATCGAAGCACGGGGTGGACCACACTCGCCGTCTGAAGTTTCAATACTATAGCCCACGCGCCCCGAGGAAGAAGACGACTGAGCCACACGCGCGCCATATTTGAGCCGAGCCGAGCTCCAAGCCATATTCTGAAGTCGAGCCGAGCGCCGAGCCATATTTCAAAGCCAAGCCAAGCTCCGAGCCATATTCTAAAGCCAAGCCAAAAAGAATATTCCCGGTTCAACCCAGCGAATTGCTCGAATTGGTTTTTGGACCAGTTCACCCCATTTGTGACCCCTTTTTTACAAAGTCAGATCGGTTCCCTACTATTTGGACCATTCCGGATCCATCTACAGTGTCAGTTTTGCCAAATTCAACTCCCAAAAGGTGATATAGTCATTTAAAGAGCGAAATGAGTACAGAAATGCACAAACACTCATCACAAAGCTAACCAAAGACAACTATGATAGTTGGTGCATCAGATTGAAGGCATTCCTTGGTTCACAAGAGTGTATAGATATTGTGCAATATGGTTATGATGAACCAGAGTCCAAAGAATCAGAAGATGCTTTACTAGAGGTACAGAAGCAAGTCCTCAAAACCAATAGAAAGAAAGACAACAAAGCAAAGACCATCATTTATCAAGGTCTTGATGAAGCCACATTTGAGATCAAAAGAAATATCGGAGGCCCTCCAACAAAAATACAAAGGTGCTGACAGAATAAAGAAGATTCGTCTTTAATCTTTGCAAGGTGAATTTGAATTGTTGCAAATGAAGTCCTCAGAATCCATTTCTGATTATCATACAAGAATCATGGTGATAGTCAATCAGATGAGAAGAAATGGAGAAGCTCTTTCAGATGCTCGAATAACTGAGAAAATTTTGAGATCCCTAGATCTAAAATTTGATTTTGTTGTTGTTGCTATTGAAGAATCCAACGAAGCGGACAAGTTAACAGTGGATGAACTTATGAGTTCTTTGCAAGCTCATAAGCAGAAGATTGTAAAAAGAAATGGAGATAAGGCAATTGAGCATGCCTTACAAGCAAAGCTATCTCTCAAATATAGATATGAGCAAGGGGAGACTTCAATAAGTGGATACACCACTCGAGGAAGAAGTCAACAAACACGAGGAGGATTTCAATGATTTCAAGGAAGAGATTCTTGGAATACAAGTTTTAGAGGAAGAGGTGGTAAAAACACCACTAGAGGAGGTCGAGGATAACAAGTATTCACTCCTAGAGGAAGAGAAAGTTGTTACAATAACCGTGATAAGAGAAATATTCAGTGTTATAATTGCAATCAATTTGGGCACTATAGCATTGAATGTCAAAAGAAAACTCTACTAGAGATACATGAGCAAGTCAACTATGCAAAAGAGGATGTCAACAACAGAGGAGCAGCTGCATTATTTGTCCAACAAGGACTTGACAAGAATCAAGAGAATATTTGGTATCTTGATTCTAGAGCCAGTAATCACATGTGTAGCCAACGAGATTTATTTGGTGATCTAGATGAGACCATGCAAGGTTTTGTCACCTTTGGAGATACATCAAAAGTTCTATTCAAAGGTAAAGGTAACATCCCAATCAAGTTGAAGAATGGCGATCATAGCTACATTGCCGATGTCTACTATGTCCCAGCCATAAAGCAGAACTTGGTGAGCATAGGTCAACTTTTGGAGAGAGGCTATACACTTTACATGAAGAATTGTCATCTAATAATTACAGACTACAATGGGAAATTAATTGCCTATGTAAAAATGTCCAAGAATAGGATGTTTCCTTTAAACATCCAATATGATGCAGCAAAGTGTTCAATTGTTTTAAAGATTTTAAAACAATTGTTGAGAAGCAAAGTGGCTACAAGATCAGAACCGTGAGATCTGATCAAGGTGGAGAATATACAGCAAATGACTTTGAAGCCTTTTATGCAGAAGGCATCAGACATCAAACAACACCAGCTTATACACCACAGCTGAATGGTGTAGCTGAGAGGAAGAATCAAACAATTCTTGATATGGCAAAAGTCTACTCAAAGCAAAGAAGCTGCCCAAGCAATATTGGGCTGAAGCTGTATCATGTGCAGTATATTTGTTGAACTGCTACCCAACTAGAAGTTTGCAAGCTGTCACTCCACAAGAAGCATGGAGTGGTCACAAACCAAGTGTTACTCATCTTCGAGTCTTTGGTTGTGTGGCATATGCAAAGATACCAGATGTTAGAAGGACCAAACTTGATGATAAAAGCGAGAAATGCATCTTTGTCTAATACGGTGAGAGAAGGATGGGATACAAGCTGTATAATCCCATCACCAAAAAGGTAATTATGAGCAGAGATGTTATCTTTGAAGAAGATAAAACTTGGCGATGGAATGATGACCAAGAAGCAGTTAAATGGATCAACACTAATTTGATCCTTGAAGATGAAGAAGTACTAACAGTACTTGCAGAAGGTCCGATAGTACTAGAAGATGAGCCACAAAGTCTGGTACATAGATTTCCTGTATTCAACAGGAGAAACAAGCTAGAATCATCATCAACACCAATATTACCAGAACCATCATCAGCATCCTCATCAGAAGGACCAAGAAGGATGAGAAATCTAGAAAAGTTGTATGACGCCACTCAAGTAATGAAAGATATAACTCTATTTTGTTTCTTTGTAGATAGTGACCCACTTAGCTTCAATGAAGCTATCATAGAAGAGAGGTGGATAAAAGCAATGGATGAAGAAATACATGCCATTGAGAAGAATGATACCTGGAAGCTGACTTATCTACCAGAAAACAAGAAAGCAATAGGTGTCAAATGGGTCTATAAGACAAAGAAGAATTCAAAAGGAGAAGTGCAAAGATACAAAACAAGATTAGTAGCAAAAGGCTACAAACAGAGAGAAGGCATTGACTATGAAGAAGTGTTTGCTCTAGTAGCCCGGCTAGAGACAATCAGACTGATGATCTCACTAGCAGTACAACATAGATGGAAGATCTATCAACTCGATGTGAAGTCAGCATTTCTAAATGGCTTCCTGGAAGAAGAGATCTATGTTGAACAACCGCTTGGATACATTGATGCTGAAAATGAAGGCAAAGTATACAAGTTTGAAGCAAGCTCCGCGTGCTTGGAATATCAAAATTGACAGGTATTTTCAAGATAATTTGAAAAATGTCCATATGAACACACAATTTATGTTAAGAAAGAAGCAGATGGTAGCATATTATTTGTGTGCCTATATGTTGATGACTTGATATTTAACGGCAACAATCTTATCATGTTCGAAGACTTCAAGAAAAGCATGGTACAAGAGTTTGAGATGACAGACATTGGTCTGCTGGCACTGCTTAACCGCTTTTTATAATCGGCTTGTTTTAACTCGCAAGTGCACGAGTGTGCGATGTAGCAATTAACTCGGTAAGATCGAGGTCATATCCAGAGAGAGCTAGATTTGGAAATTAAGCTAGGTAACAAAAAAACAACTTAAGAGAAATTAAATTAATAATAACTTGGTTGGAAATAATTGATGGATTTATTTTCAAAGATGAAAAAGTGTAAATAGATTTTAAATGACAAGAAAAAGTAAGTCTTGGTCCAAATCAATTTTAATGGTGATGCATTGGTGATTCCTTCAAGATATATAAGATAACTCAACCTAATATCAATGATGGTGATATTAGATCGGAAGATATTACAATGAAGTTTAAAAGGATGAAGATTGATTATTGCTTAAGAATGAACAAGTATTTTCATATTAAGTAAGACATTGAATCAAGCAATCTCTATACCAAAACTAAAGTTTGTGCATAAAAATTCAAGATTATAACATTACCTAAATGGTTTCTAAAGTTTCTTTGCAATGATAAATCATTCATGAAGAAAATGAAAAGATAAATATTAAGATTCATTCATATCTTAAAGAACTCACCTCAACCACCATCATCCTTGATTTGTATCTAAGAAAGAGATTAGCCAACCATGATTATATATAATAACACTTCAATAAACATATAACTTGAATCAAATTGAAATAATAAGTTTTACAAGTTAAAGAACCGAAATCTATAAAGAAGAACACAACACAATTTCAGTAAAAATTCAGACACAAATCTGACTCTAACTTTGGACAGCAATTCGACCTCTTTGAAGCTTTTTTTCGAGATGTCTATTAGAGACATATTTATAGGAAATTCTGTCACCTTTTTAGATTATTAAAGAAAAGCTATTTGGACACCTGAGTCAAACGTTATGGGTAAAACACCGAAAGGTGTTCTGAAAAATCAAATCAGGACAGCTTTGTAACCACTTTGGTGCACGTTTTTCTTCCTCATTTATGAGTTGTCTCCTTCTTCTTTTTGACCCAAAATAATGTAAAAATATCCCCTCCAGCTTTCCATCCATGTGCTTGCCTTCTTGGATTAATGGATTACCCAAAATAAATCAATTGTTATTTGTTGTGTGGACATGTAAGGTCATGGATTGTGTTTGGGCTGATTTAAAGGTTGATTTGGGGTTGATTTAGGGCTGATTTGGGGCTGAATTTGAACATCAAATAAGTATACAAATGTACTTATTATTTGGGCTAAGATTGACATTGAAACCTTGAGTGTTTAATGGTTGAAGTTTGCACACAACATAAGGCAAGTTTGGGCTTGAAATAGATCATATGATATTCTTTTCTAGAATTGGAATAGAATTGATTTTTGGGACAAATTTGGAGCACTTATTTGAACCAAGATTTGCTTCAATCTTCAACTAAATGTCTCTTCAATTCTTTGTTCTGATTTCCGACATTAAATTTTCTAAATTAATTCATTTAAGCTCCAAAAACCTATCGAAACATTAAAACAAACTTCATTACTAAAAACCACATCAATTATTATAAAAACAACCAAATAAAAACAATAAATACATATATAAAATAAGAGACTTAATGAAACTTTTGATGCACAATCAGGCACATTTTCTTGGCTTAGAAGTGGTGCAGAAAGAAGAAGGGATTTTTGTATCTCAAAGGGGTTATGCTAAAGATATTCTTAAAAGGTTCAAGATGGAAAGCTGCAATCCAGTATCAACTCCAGTTGAGAATGGAGTGGAATTAAAGAATAGTAAAGTTGGAAATATTGATCCAACTTACTTCAAAAGCTTAGTAGGAAGTTTAAGGTACTTGACATGTACCAGACCAGATATACTCTACGGAGTTGGACTTATCAGCAGATATATGGAGAATCCAGACCAATCTCATTTAAATACAGCCAAGAGAATTCTTCGCTACATCAAAGGCACAATAAATGATGGTATGTTTTATACCTCAAGTATAAATTTCAATCTTACTGGCTACTCAGATAGTGATTGGGGTAGAGATCTGGATGAAAGAAAAAGTACAACAGGGTTTGTATTTTTCATGGGAGATACATCTTTCACATGGTCATCCAAGAAACAATCGATTGTCACATTATCAAGCTATGAAGCTGAGTATATTGCTGCCAACTCAGTTGTATGCCATTTAATATGGTTAAGGAATTTGCTAAAGTTTTTAGAATTTCCTCAAGAAAATCCTACAGAGATTTATATCGATAATCGATTAGTGATTGCATTAGCAAAGAACCCGGTGTATCATGAAAGAAGTAAACATATTGATACACGTCATCATTTTATCTGAGAGCATGTAAAAAACAAAGAAGTTGAGCTAATATCCTGCAAGACAGATGATCAAGTTATAGATATCTTTACCAAGCCATTGAAGAGAGAAGTATTTATCATATTAAAACTCATGCTTGGAATGACATCCCTCTATTGAGTTTAAGGGGGAGATTTGTTGAAGTAAACTCAATCTAGAAGGTCAAAGAAGGCAACCACCAGCTGTCACCGCCCAATCGTCCAGTCGCCTGCCGATTTCACACCGTCGGCCATAATCGCCTTCACACTTGAAGGTTGAATTTTCTTGTTTTGATTTTGTGTATAAATAGGCAGTTAAACTTATGCAATTATGTGTGGAGAGATTGAGAGAAACACTAGAAAGAAAGAGAGAGGGTGTGTTATTGTAAGCTTTTCATTGTTGTAAGCTTGTTGTTCTTGAAATAAAAGAGTGTATTTTATCCCCTCTGAATGTTTCAAAGCCACCACAAGTGGTTTCTCCCACTAATATATTTGATAACTTGTAGTTGGGAATATAGCGAATAATCCAACCATGATTACTTAGACCTTCCATGCCTTGAATCTCTATTAAATGTGGGCAACTAGAGAGATCCAGATTTAGATATTTTTTTTGCTTGAATTGGTAGTCTTACCATTCACATTGATCCGCAACCAAACATATCCAAATTTTCTAAATTTAAGGGAAGCTCTGGGATTGATACAAGATTGGTGCAATACTGAACGGTCTAAAACTGAAGCTTAGAAAGGATGTCGATGCCAGAAGGTAGACTGAAGAAATTGTTTCCTGATAGATCCAACACTTCAAGAGAGGACAAACCTCCAAAATCAACACAGTTAGTTTGGAGTTTAGACAAAACATAACCAACAAGTTTTAGCTTTTCCAATACTCTCCAAATAGTGGAAGTTAGAGTTAGCAAAGTTGAAATCCAAGAAGGATTTGGTGAAGGCCGATATGGTAAGTTCCAATTGCAGTGTCCGCATAATGACAACTTCCTCACACACTTTAAATGTCCAACTGAAGAGAGAAATTGCTCGTTGTTAATTCCATACGCTAGAAGCTTAGTGAAGGACTCAATATCACGTATACTCTGGCAGCTCCTTAAGTTGTGAACACCGCAAAATATTCAAACACACGAGAGACTTTGAATGTCAGATCTACCTCAACTAAACTTGAGCAACCTTCAAGCAGTAGTTTCTCTAGTCTTGAACTGTGCAAGTTTGGTGTTTTCACAAGGTTCCTTGAATAACTGAGATCAAGAATTTTTAGTTTGTTGAGAATCTGTCAGAGCAGTGAGGAGAATAATTAAGAAGTAATCATCAAAAAGTTGTAACTTGTAAATATAAATTACATAATAAACAAGTTTTTGGGCATTTTGGTATGTTTCGCACCTTTTCTTCCTTCCATAGTTCTCTAATGTTACTGTACTTCATATCAATAAAAACTACGCAGTCCAGTAAAATTGGATGGCAAAAATCCCAAAAGACATTCAAGCCAACAAATCCACGTCAACACTTTAGAAAGCCGTTCGAAAGATCCAGTGAGATCTACTCTATTGATTTGCAGTAATTTTAAATCTTTCATATTTGTAAATGATCTTGTGCTTAATGATTTGTCTTCGGATCTTGTCACATCCAATGTAAGGCCTTTTAGAGCTTCTGTTGCCTAAAAAAGCAAAAACAAAAAACAAAAAAAATTAAAAATCAACAGAACTTTCATATGATTGTTTGTAATAAGTTTGACAATAAAGATACACATGAATGTGCTTTTCTGTATGCATTAAGTTCTTACCATCTGCATCTTGAGTACTTTCCACGCATCCTCTTCACACCAAATTCTGCTCCTTTGTGCAGGATTTTCAGGTGACTCTTCTAGGACGATCTTCCTTCCCATCTCTTATAATAGATCATGCATGCTTATTGTTCTAGAATCATCAACTTTAATCAGAGACCGTTCAATGAGAGTTCCAAAATCATCTTCTGGATTGTAATCATAACGTCCTTCTAGCACTTTGGCTACGTATTCTTTCTTTCTACCAGTAAAGAAGCATGCAATATCAAGAAATGTATTCTTTAGTGTAGGTTCATCCAGTGTGTCAAAACTTATTCTAAGTGTTTTTTGAATTTCACCGTTTGGAAATTTTCTCAATTTGTCAATTACAGATTCCCATCTACCTTGGTTTTTCCTAAACAAACAAGAACCTAAAACCACAAGAACTAAAGGAAGTCCTCCACAATATTCGACTACATCATTAGAAAGCTCAACATGATCTTTTGCTGGCTTGGTGTCCCTAAACACATGCTAACAGAATAGCTGAAGGGACTCATCTGGGTACAATTCTTGAACTTGGTATCTTTGATCAGCTTCAAGAAGTAAGCGTTCATCTCTAGTTGTAATTATCACCCTGCTTCCGGGACCAACCAACTTCGCTCTCCCATCAAAGCATTTAATTGGTTCAGATGATCCACATCATCAACAACAATAAGAACTCTTTTGCACCAAAGTCGTTCTTTAATCAGAGCCTTTCCTTTATCAACATTATTGATCTTCTCAGTATTTTGTCTTAAAATATCATGAAGTAGTTGTTGTTGTAGAAGAACCAAATCATTAGGTTCTCATTTTTCTTTGACATTCAAAAGAAAAGAGATTCTCTCGAATCCATATCCACAGTCATAGCAGAGTTGATTAAATACAACTTTTGCTATAGTCGTCTTTCCTATTCCTGGCATCCCATGTAAGCCCACAATGCGTACATCATCTATTGCAGTACTTTGGAAGTGAAAAATAGTGTGAGCAAGCGGATCAATACCTACTAGGTGCTTAGGAACATGCAAGTATTTGGGGTCCAATTTAGTAAGCACATCCTTAATAATCTCTTGGATAAATTTTGCTTCATGCCTGTTCATAGACAAAAGCAAGTCATTAATAACGAGACAATTAAGTTTGTTCATAAAGTATTTTATTGTTTCACATTGTAAAATATGTAATTTATAATGACTCCATATATAAATGTGTGGAAGTGAATCTTATAGAGAAAAGGCATGCCCATTTGCCATATCTTTAAGATTCTAACCAGATAGATTTCCTACTTCTTTAAGAGCTTCTCTCCACTCCTTCAACTTTTCTTTAGAATGTTCTTCATGTTTGACAAATGCTTCTGCAAAATTGTCAATCTGTTTTCTCACATCTGAAGGATTAATGTCATAGAATATTGGAAGAGCAATGCGACCAGTTTTCCTATATTTACATTTTAAAATCTCCACAAGTTCATCAAGACACCATCTAGAAGCATATCCTTTTGAGAAGACCACTATAGATATCTTTGATTCTTGAATTGCCTCGAGGAGATGTTGGGAGATTTCTTTTCCTCTAGGAAGTTCATCATCATCTCGAAAAGTGTGGATTTTTGCTTGGACCAAGGCAGTATATAGATGATCTGTAAATGTCTTACAAGTATCTTCTCCTCTAAAATTCAAAAAGACATCATAGGCTCCTTATGGTCTAGATCGAGAAGAACCTGGCTCTGTCATGACAAATGCAGAAATTAAGGGACAATTAATAAATTAGCAATGAAGCAATTGCAGGAGGTATCTACTATCTTGCAATTATAACTAGTAAGGGATACATCTGAAGTTATCATCAAAGGCAATACATATGAATGTGCTGAGTAGGAATTTCAACACAATTACTATTAGAGAGTAAGGTAAGAAAATCATTCATTTAATGAGTTTCAAATAATTCTTTAAGCTTAATAACTAGAGAAAGCTTAAAACAATAGCATTTAAAAACAATAATTTAAGTTTAGATTAGTACTTAAAAGTGCATTTTTATCAAGGTTTTATATCATTATTTTGCACTTGAAGTATCAATAACTCCTTAACTAAAGCATGTTTTACAATAACATATCTAATAATATAAGATACCTTTAATTTGTGGTAAATATTTATTTTAAATATAGGTCTATCACATAAATGAAAGGATTGATTGATAAATTTAAGAATTGAAATTGAAAGGACAAAGAGATGGCTAAACTCCATAAAGAGATGTCGGTGCAGTCCAAACTAGAATACTAATTGGTAATTAGATTATATTTGAAGCTATAGATCTCAGATTTAGGTCCACTTTATATGGATGGAAAGGTAAGACATAGGCCTACAACTTTCATATAGAGTTCAAGATCTAAAAAGGTCATTTTCAAGTTCAAATTGGAGCAACAACAAAAAAAGTCTAAATCTATCTTCCAGCCTGAGCACTGAGTGTTTGGCCCATATCTGAATTTTTTACACAAGACAGCTGAGACAATTGCCTACAGCTTTCATATTCTCAAGTGGTTTCAATTTTGAGGTTATCAATGAGGTTTTGGACAAACAACAGAAGATAAGAATTGTCACGAAATCAAGAGTTGGTCATCCACTCATCAATTAGTCATCAAATCAATAGTTTTCAATTTTGGCCTATAAAAGGAGGCATTTGCCATGCATTTAGGCATCTTGGTTTCTACATCAAGATCATGCTCTTACTTTCTATTTTTGTATTTTTGTAATGTTTCTGCTTTGCTTTCATTAATATTAAGTTTATGCCTTTCATTTCCTTTCCTTTACTTAGTTAACTCTTATTTTATTTATTTATTTATTTTTCTTTCATTATGTTTAGCTAAGTTAATTATGTCAAGGTGAAAATGTTACATTAATGGTGTAAGAATAAGTAGAATGTAAACTCAATATGGACTTTAATGTTAGATACTAACATGTTTTGTATTTGTAACCTTATTCACTTTTTAATATTTTGCTTGTTAAATGATTAATCTTGATTTATGCTGTATAACACTTAGTACAAGAAATGCTTGGCACTTTCATAGCCCATACTGTATGGTATAACCGACACCTGAGTTATGAAAGGAACTTGATTTGTTGATAATATAAGTTATAATCATACATGCTTGACGAGATTTACAAGTATTAGCATTAATAGAATAAGATGACTAATGTAATCATGATAACAATCTATAATCAGATTGGAACCTCTTTTGTGTGTGATTTTCAATTGAATAATAAGAGTTTATACTATACTTGTTTGACGTACCATTAGTACATCTTCTAACCTTGACATTGTTTGTTATCATTGTTTGATCCTTACGTTAATTTTTCATCTTAAAGTTCTCATCAACTTTTCTTCTTCTTCTTCTTTATTATTATTATTACAACAACAACTGCTACTACTACTGCTACTATTATTATTGTTGTTGTTATTATTACTATTATTGTTATTTATAATTATTATTTATAATTTATACAATTAACCTCCTTGTAGTTCGACCCCGGTCTTGCCAGGTTATTTATTACTTCAACACTCTTGCACTTGGAAGAAGACAACAATCTTTTAGTCGTGTCAAGTTTTTAGCGCTGTTGACGGGGAGGTAAGTTCTTGTATGAATTATAGTAGTTATTTTATTTTCACTTTTCACTTTTCTTGTATATAACTTTGTTTCTTTTCTCTTGTTTTTTCTTCTTTTATTTTCTTTTTCCTTTTATTCTATTCTTACACATGCATGAGATTGTGATCACGTACATCAAGTGGTGGACTTTGTAGGATATCCTCATCATTTTCAGAAAATATGGCCGAAGAAGATAATCATTCACTTCATAATGAGAATAATAAGAATAACCGTGTTAGAACACTTAGGGACCACATGAATCTCATAAGAACAAGTGCAGCATCATGCATAGTTTTTTCTCCAGATGCATCTTATTTTAATTTTAAGTCGGGTATTATTCAACTTTTATCTTTTTTTCATGGCTTAGATTTAGAAAATCCATACTTGCATTTAAGAGAATTTGAGGAGGTCTACAATAATTTAAATTGTAGCATGAACACCATCAGATTAAAGTTTTTTCCTTTTTCATTAAAAGATAAAGCTAAAACATAGATATAAAATTTAAGACCAGGATCCATTTGTATTTGGGATGAAATGCAACAACATTTTTTAAAGAAGTTTGTCCCATCTCACATAACAAACTCTTTCAAAAGACAAATTACCACTTTCACTCAAAAACCGGAAGAAACATTTTACCAATGTTGGGATAGGTATCGAGACTTGCTTAATACTTACCTTCATCATAGTTTTGAAACATGGAGATTGGTTTCACATTTTTATGAAGGGTTAACACCTAGAGATAGACAAATGGTTGAATTGATGTACAATGGAACTTTCGAAGATAAAGACCCTGATGAAGCAATGGAGTACTTAGACTTGTTAGCTGAAAATGCTCAAAATTGGGACACCGCGGGTACTTATGAGGCACCAAGTAAAACTCAACCTTATACATCTAGTGGAGGTATGTACAACCTTAGGGAAGATCATGACCTCCAAGTCAAGTTTGCATCTTTAATTAGAAAAGTTAAGGCACTAGAATTGAAAAAGAGTGGTTAATTAAAATCTATTGAAAACATTGTGTGTCAAATATATGAAACAAATGAACACTCAACCAATAACTGTCCAACCTTGCCTTCTTTTAAGGAATGTCTCCATGAACAAGCTTATGCTTTAAATAGTTTTTAAATGGTCAACCATAACCCATACTCACAAACATACAACCCTGGTTAGAGAAATCACCCAAAATTCAGTTGGAAGACTGATAATAACAATGTACAAACTTCACAACCACCATTTTAAGCACACCATAATTTTCAAAATTCTCATGGATATGCACCTCCTTATGCTCCACCTCCTAGAAGAAATTTTGAGGAAACATTGCATGCATTCATTGAAAAGCAAGAGTCAATCAATATTCAACTTGATTAAAACATGACAGATTTTAAAGATAATATTACAAAAATAACATTTGCTCTCAGTTTTAAAGAGAAAGGTAAGTTTCTATCTCAACCATAACAAAATCCCAAAGGGTAATACAATGCAAATGCAAGTAGTTCCGAAAGCCAATACATATATCAAGTCAAATTAGTCACTACTCTTCGCATTGGTAAGGTTATTAAAAAACCCACTCTTGAACCTTGTGAGAAAGATGATGAGTCAATCTCTGAGGGTAAGGGAGGGGTTGAATCTGAAAATTGTAAAGAAATGACTGATTCCCCACCAGTACTTCCATTTCCCCAAGCCATGACCAAACAAAAAAAAGTCAATCTCAATTCTGAAATTTTTAAAGCTTTCAAACAAGTAAGAATCAATATACCTTTACTGGATGTTATTAAACAAGTTCCTTCCTATGCTAAATTTTTGAAAGATCTATGCACGGTAAAGGGAAAACTGAATGTGAAAAAGTAAGTCTTTTTAGCCGAACAAGCAAGTGTCATTCTTCAAAACAATAATGCTTCGAAATATAAAGACCCTGGTTGTCCTACAATTTCTTACTTTATTGGAGAACATAAAATTGAAAGAGCCTTACTTGATCTTGGAGCTAGTGTGAACTTATTTCCATATTCAATTTTTCAAAGTCTCAATCTAGGTAAGTTAAAACCAACTTCTATAACTCTTTTACTTGCTAATAGATCTGTAAAAATGCCTAGAGAAATAATTAAAGATGTGCTAGTATAAGTCAATAAATTCATTTATCTTGTGAATTTTATTGTCTTGGACACATAACCTATTGAACTATGTAATTCATTTCCTGTTATTTTAGGATGTCCATTTCTTGCAACTTCTAATGCATTGATTAATTATAGGAATGAACTGATGAAGCTATCATTTGGAAACATGACATTGGAGATAAATATTTTCAACATTTGCAAGCAGCCTGGAGATGATAATTATTTACAAGAAGTAGATCATATTGATGAATTAGTTTATGATCAACTTGAATCTACTTTAAGTAAAAATGAGTTGGATGAATCTGAAGATTTGCAAATAATTTATTCTGAGGAAGAAATCACAGATGAAAAACGCACCAAAAATATTGTTGTGGATCTTTTGTCAAAGGTGACAACAAATTCAGCATCTAGATAATGAAATCATTTATCCTATTTCTGACAGCAAATGGGTAAGTCCTACCCAAGTTATACCCAAGAAGTCTGGAGTCACTATGATAACAAATGAGAACAATGAGTTAATTCTCATTAAGACTGTTACTGGTTGGCGCATGTGCATTGACTATAGAAAACTTAATTCAATGACTAGAAAAGATCATTTTTCTTTACCTTTCATAGATCAAATCCTAGAAAGAGTTGCAGGTGATGAATTTTATTGTTTTCTAAATGGCTATTCAGGTTACAACCAAATTGAAATTGAATTGGAAGATCAAGAGAAGACTACTTTCACATGTCCATTTGGTACTTTTGTATATCGAAGGATGCCTTTTGGATTATGTAATGCACCAACCACGTTTCAAAGATGCATGCTTAGTATATTTAGTGATATGGTTGAACATTTTCTTGAGATTTTTATGGATGATTTTTCTATTTTTGGTGATTCATTTGATGATTGTTTGACTAACATATAAAAGGTTTTGAGCAGGAGTGAAGAGAAGAATCTTGTACTGGATTATGAAAAATATCACTTTATGGTAACAACGGCATTGTACTTGGTCACATTGTTTCATCAAAAGGAATTGAGGTTAACAAATCTAAAATCGAGTTAATTGCGAACTTACCAACACCAAAATCTATTAAAGACGTTAGATCATTCCTAGAACATGCTGGTTTTTATAGAAGGTTCATCAAAGATTTTAGCGTAATATCTAAGTCCTTAAGTAATCTTCTAACAAAGGATAATATTTTTGAATGGACTGAACATTGTGAAAAAGTCTTTGTTAAACTTAAAAATTTGCTTACTTGTGTTTGTCATTCAACCTCCTGATTGGTCATTACCTTTTGAAATAATGTGTGATACTAGTGATTATGTCGTAGATGTTGTTTTGGTATAAAGAAAAGATAAGAAACCTTATATGATTTACTATGCAAATAAAACTTTAAATAGTGCTCAAATGAATTATACCACCATTAAAAAAGAATTACTTACAGTAGTATTTGCATGTGAAAAATTCAGGTCTTATCTTGTTGACTCACTTCTTATTGTTTTTAGTGATCATGCAGTATTAAAATATCTTCTTTCTAAGAAAGATTCTAAGGCTAGATTGGTGTGTTGGATTTTGTTACTTCAAGAATTTCATAACACTATCAAAGATAAGAAAGGCAGCGAAAATGTTATTGCAGATCACTTGTCAAGATTGACAACAGATTCAAAAACTGACATCACACCAATCGATGACTATTTTCTCGATGAATCTTTATTTTCTGTCTCTACAATGCCTTGGTTTGCTAATATTGTCAATTTTCTTATTTTAGGACAATTGTCAGCTCATTGGAGTACCCAAAATAAAAGAAAGTTCTTGAACGAAGTGAAGAACTTTTATTGGGATGACCCTTGTTTATTAAAATATTATCCTGGTCAAATATTTTAAAGATGCATTCTTGACAATGAGGTAAGTAGTGTCATTAAAGTTTATCATTCTGAGGCATCTGGGGGTCATTTCTCATTAAGAAAGATAACTGCAAAAATTTTACAAAGTGGATTTTATTGACCCACCATGTTCAAAGACTGACATGCATTTTGCAAGACTTGTGAGAATTATCAAAAGTTGGGATTAATTTCAAAACATCACATGATGCCTTTAAATCTTATTCTTGTCATTGAGATCTTTGATTGTTGGGGTATAAATTTCATGGGTCCATTCCCTCCATCATTTGGTTTCTTATACATATTAACCGTAGTAGATTATGTTTCAAAATGGATAGATGCAATTCCAAGTCAAAACAATAATCAGAAAATAGTGATAAAGTTTTTGAAAGAAAATATTTTGAGTTAATTTGGAGTCCATCGAGCCATAATAAGTGATGGTGGAACACATTTCTGTAATAAGCCATTTGAGTCTTTAATGAAGAAATATGGAATCACACACAAAGTTGGCACCCCTTATCACCCACAAACAAGTGAATAAGTAAAGGTTGCTAATAGGGAAATCAAACACATTTTAGAGAAAACAGTGAACCCTAATAGAAAAGATTGGTCTTTAAGACTTAATAATACACTTTAGGCTTATCAAACTACTTATAAAACATCGTTAGGTATATCACCTTATAGACTAGTCTATGGAAAACCTTGTCACTTGCCTATGAAACTTGAACATAAAGCTTATTGGGCTATTAAAGCTTTCAATTCAAATTTGGATGATACTAGTCAACTGCGAAAATTACAAATAAATGAGCTTGAGGAAATAAGAAATGATAGATATGAAAATTTAAGAATTCATAAAGCAAGAATCAAAGATTTTCATGACAAGAAAATACTAAGAAAAACATTCAATGTTGGTCAAAAAGTCTTGCTTTATAATTCTTGACTACATTTATTTCTTAGAAAACTAAGATCAAGATGGAGCGGTCCTTTTATTGTGAAACATGTGTATCCATATGGAGCCTGTGATATTAAGAATCCAAATAATGACAATGTTTTCAAGGTCAATGGACATCATTTGAAAGTTTATTTTGATAATTTTTCAGTTGAAAATGACTCTATTGAATTAGGTGATCTTGTATATAAAGATTGATTTTTTTTCTTTCATATTATTTTTGTGTTTCTTTTTTAGTGATTTTTTTTTGTTAGTTTCTCTCATCCTGGTCAAATTGCGGACAACAGTACTCTATGACTTAAGTCAATTCTTTCAGTTTCTTATAATAACTGATATTGGTGTATATATTTGTGCAATTCTTTGAATCTCTCTTCCAATTATCATTTGAAAATAGACACTAATCTTGAAAAACTAAAAAGGTATTTTCCCGCTCTACCTCAGAATGCAATTACAAAAATTTACCAAGCTAGATGTGCAAGATTGAGATTGTTAATGAATCATGGAATTCTTGAAGATATTCACTGGTTGATTGAAGCAAAGGTCCAATTATCAGGTGAGTCCTCTAACTCTATTTCACACATGCTTGGAATAAGTAAAAGCACTTTTGCAAAGAAACATTGTGCAAAACGACTTGCAATGCACGATGTTGTTCTTTAGGAATGGTATTTATAAACCGTGAAGATAAAATACAATTCATTAAAGATGGCCTGAGTAAGGACTCTTTAGATAATCTTCTATTCACTCTTGAGATGCATTCTAATAGAGATGTGCATCATGCAATTCATGATTTATGATCACTATTTCATAAAGAACATGCTCGACTTAGTCTTGGGAATCTAACTAAAAAAAACACTGGTTGCCAGTTTTTAAGAAAACTAGATGGAAAGCTTATCTCTGACCCATAGAGGGTGTTTAAGTCGTTCTTAGACATAAAACCAAGGGAAGATGTGAGCCATAATCACAACTAGCTATACATACACATGTTTTTTCAAAAATAAATAAATAAATAAAAAGAGAGAAAAAAAGAGTGTATGAGACTCTAGTTGGCCTACATATAGGTGGTATGATTGCCTTTTTAATTTCTCATCTATAAAATCCTTTCTTCCTTCCTTTTATTTCTACTCAACCCATATATTCAACAAATATAGAAGTGTGTAGAAATGACAAGTTCATCAGGTCATCATATAAGAAATATTTGTGTTTTCAATGAATCTAGTCGTAGAAAAGAAAAGGAGTTTTTAGAATCAGCAAATCATCTTGGTCAGGTGCTAGCTGAGAGAAAGATTCATTTAGTGTATGGGAAGGCAGTCTTGGGTTAATGGGAGGTGTGTCAATAGCTGTATTTTTAGGAGGTAGTCAAGTTTTGGGGGTCGTTCCCGAAGCTTTAGCACAAGGGGACATCATTGGAAAAACAATTGGAGAGAAACTTCAGGTCTCCACAATGTTGGCTTAAATGAATGCAATGTTTAACCATGTTGATGTCTTCATTGCTTTACCAGGTGATCTAGGTATATTGGAAGAGATCTTTCATATTTCCTCTTAGGCCCAACTACATATTCACCATAAACTCATAGGTCTGTTAAATGTTAATGGTTATTATGATAAGTTGTTGGCTTTTCTTGATCATGCTGTGGAACAGGAATTTTTAACATTTTCTACACGACAAATCATAATCTCTGCTGCTACTGCTAAACAATTGATTGATCAACTACAATCTTTCATTCCTGTAATTGATCCCTCCATAAGTCGCATAAATTGGTCATCTAAGAAAAACTGTAAAAAGCTTAGATTAGATTTGAGCCTTTATTTGTGAATCTTTGTGTCTTTTGGTTTTATTGTTATGTTTTGTTGTTTCTTATATTTGTTTTAGTGTGTTTTAGATTTGTCAGTATTTGTTATTTCAGGTGATATCTTCTATACTCTATCTTTCTACCTTAGAACATTGAGGACAATGTGTCGTTTTGGTTGGGGAAGAGGATTGTAGCTAAAAAAAAAAATTAACTAACTATGTTTTCCATTTCATAAAGCATGTGCAAAATTGTTGTTACTATGATAGCAGAGTAAAGGAGATCTTTTTATGACTCTTGAGACGCATCTTAGTAACCATTCTTAATAAGGTCTATCATAATACTTCTTGAAATATTCAGGTTTACAAACTCTCACATTGTTATCACTTAATTCTGCTCATATACTTATTTAACATGTATTCTTAAACCTTAATTTACACACACACACCTTAATATATGATTCTGGGTTGCATATTGGATTATTATATTATTTATATTCTTTTATTAAAAGTAACAACTAAAGGAAAGAAATAGTATATAATTACAAAAAAACACAAAAAAATGAAAAATGAAAAAAATGAAATGATGATAATAAAAATGTAGATAAGTTTGGTTTTGTAGCCTCCCTAACCTAAGCAATTAAGTCTGAAAGGGTGTTTTAACACCTAATACCCTAAAGTCAATTGACTTGGGAGCTATTGACTCAACACTTGTTACGACCCGACTTACTAAACTCGTAGGGGTGTCTCAACATCTAATGCCCTAAGACCAACTGGTTTGGGAGTTATTAGCTGAAACCTCATTACATGGCTTAAAGATGCATTGTGTTTTAAGTTACATGTATATATATTTTTTAAAAAAATCTCAACCTAAAGAAGTTAACTTTAAACATTAGAACAAGAATTTTATTTTCTTCCAACTAAAGACTCATAATTATGTGTTGAAATATTGAGCACAAAAGAAAGATTTATTAATATCTTGTTAAGAAGTATTAAGCAAATATATAAATTTAATGAGAGTTTGTTTATCTAAATAGATTAATGAAAGTTGAATGAAGAATACTTTGCTTTGTGGAATTTATAAATTGTTTTTCTAGTTTAACACTTTGATTACTAGGGACTAGTAATAAGCTAGTTAGGGGGTGTGATTAGTACTTAAAAGTGTATTTTTATTAAGGTTTTGTATCATTATTTTGCACTTGAAGTATCAATAACTCCTTAACTAAAACATGTTTTACAATAACGTATCTAATAATATAAGATACCTTTAATTTATGGTAAATATTTATTTTAAATGCAGGCCTATCACATAAATAAAAGGATGGATTGATGAATTTAAGAACTGAAATTGAAAGGACAAAGAGATGGTCAAACTTAGAAAAGAGATATCGGTGCAATCCAAACCAAAACTCTGTTCAGTAATTGGGTCATATTTAGACCTGTAGATCTCAGATTTAGGTCTACTTTATATGGATGGAAAGGTAAGACATAGGCCTATAACTTTTACATGGAGCCCAATGATTGTGCATCAAAAGTATTATTAAGTCTCTTATTTTACATA
>SRLM01000010.1:0-119883 GCA_015708895.1 Populus ilicifolia
TCCTAAAATAACAGGAAATAAATTGCATGCTTCAATAGGTTCTATGTCTAAGATAACAAAATCCACAGGAAAAATGAATTAATTGACTTGTACTAACACATATTTAACTATTCCTCTAGGCCCTTTTATAGATTTATCGACAAGTAAAAGAGTTACCGAAGTTGGTTTTAACTCACCTAGATTGAGACTTTGAAAAACTAAATATGAAAGTAAATTCACATTGGCTTTAAGATCAAGTAAGGCTCTTTTAATTTTATGTTCTTCAATAAAGCAAGAAATTGTAAGACAACCAGGGTCTTTATATTTCAAAGTATTATAGTTTTGAAGAATGACACTTACTTGTTCAGCTAAAAAGGCTTTCTTTTTCACATTTAGTTTCCTCTTTATAGTGCAAAGATCTTTAAAAAATTTAGCATAGGAAGGACCCTGTTTAATAGTATCCAATAAAGGTATATTGATCCGTACTTGTTTGAAAGTTTCAAAGATTTCAAAGTTGTAATTGACTCTTCTTTGTTTGGTTATGACATGAGGAAATAGAAGTGCTGGCAAAGAATCAATCTTTTATTTGCAAATTTCAGATTCAACCCTTTCCTTACCCTTAGAGATTGACTCATCATTTTTCTCAAAAGGTTCAAGAGTGGATTTTTCAATAATCATACCACTGCAAAGAGTAGTGACTAATTTAACTTGATCCATGTGTTGGCTTTTGGAACCACCTGCATTTGGATTGTATTGCCCCTTGAGATTTTGTTGTGGTTGAGATGAAAGCTTACTTTTCTCTTGAAAACTAAGAGCAGATGTCAATTTTGCAAGAGTATCTTTAAAATCTGTCATGCTTTGAGCAAGTTGAGTATTGATTGTTTCTTGATTTTCCATGAATGCATGCAATGTTTCCTTAAGATTTCTTCTAGGAGGTGGAGCATAAGAAGGTGCATATCCATGAGAGTTTTGGAAATTATGGTGTGTTTGAAATGATGGTTGTGAAGTTTATACATTGTTATTATCTCTTTTCAACTAAAATTTAGGTGATTTCTCCAACCAGGGTTGTATGTTTGTGAGTATGGATTATGGTTGGGCCTTTAGAAACTATTTAAAGCATGAGCTTGTTCATGGAGATATTCCTTAAAAGAAGGCAAGGTTGGACAATTATTGGTTGAGTGTTCATTTGTTTCATATATTTGACACACAATGTTTTCAATAGATTTTAATTTACCACTTTTTTTTAATTTTAGTGCCTCAACTTTTCTAGCTAAAGATGCAAACTTGGCTTAGAGGTCACGATCTTCCCTAAGGTTATACATACCTCCACTAGATATATGAGATTGAGTTTTACTTGGTACCTCATAAATACCCGTGGTGTCCTAATTTTAAACATTTTCAGCTAACAAATCTAAGTACTTTATTGCTTCATTAGGGTTTTTATCTTTAAAAGTTCTATTGCATATTAATTTAACCATTTATCTATATCTAGGTGTTAACCCTTCATAAAAATATGAAACCAATCTCCATGTTTCAAAACCATGATGAGGGCAAGTAGTAAGCAAGTCTTGATACCTATCCCAACATTTGTAAAATGTTTCTCCTTATTTTTTTAGTGAAAGTGGTGATTTGTATTTTGAAAGAGTTTGTTCTATGAAATTCAAAAAACTTCTTTAAAAACTATTGTTACATTTCATCCCAAACTCAAATGGATCCTGGTCATAAATTTTATAGTCATGTTTTAGCTTTATCTTTTAATGAAAAAGGAAAAAGCTTTAATCTAATGGTGTTCATGCTATAATTTAAGTCATTATAGGTGTTACAAACCTCCTCAAATTCCCTTAAATCAAGTATGGATTTTCTAAATCTAAGCCATGAAAAGAAGGTAAAAGTTGAATAATGTCTGGCTTAAAATTAGAATAAAATGCATCAAGAGGAAAAACTATACATGATGGTACACTTGTTCTTGTGGGATTCATATGGTCTCTATGTGTTCTAACACGGTTATTGCTTGACAACGTTTTATGATCGGCTTGTTTTAACTCGCAAGTGCACCTGTGTGCAATGTAGTAATTAACTCAGTAAGATCGAGGTCATATCTACAAAAAGCTAGATCTGGAAATTAAGGTAGGTAACAAAAAAAACTTGAGAAATTAAATTAACAATAACTTGGTTGAAAATAATTGATGGATTTGTTTTCAAAGATGAAAAAGTGTAAATAGATTTTAAATGATAAGAAAAGGTAAGTCTTGGTCCAAATCAATTTTAATGGTGATGTGTTGGTGATTTCTTCAACATATATAAGATAACTCAACCTAATATCAACGATGGTGATATTAGATTGGAAGATATTATAATGAAGTTTAGAAAGATGAAGATTGATTATTGCTTAAGAATGAACAAGTACTTTCATATTAAGTAAGACATTGAATTGAGCAATCTCTATACCAAAACTAAAGTTTGTGCATAAAAATTCAAGATTATAACATTACCTATATGATTTCTAAAATTTCTTTGCAATAATAAAACATTCATGAAAAAAATAAGAAGATAAACATTAAGATTCATTCATATCCTAAAGTACTTACCTCAATCACCATCATCCTTGATTTGTATCCAAGAAAGAGATTAGCTAATCATGATTATATATAAGAACACTTCAATAAACATGAAATAACTTGAATGAAACTAAAATAATAAGTTTTACAAACTAAAGAACCAAAATCTATAAAGAAGAACACAACACAATTTCAGTAAAAATTCGGACACAAATCTAACTCTAACTTTGGACAACAATTCGACCCTTTTAAAAGCCTCCCCTCAAGATGTCTATTAGAGATATATTTATAGGAAATTATGTCACCTTCCCAGATCATTAAGGAATAGCTCATTTGGACACCTGAGTTAAAAGTTATGGGAAAAACACCGAAAGGTGTTCTGAAAAATCAAATTAGGCCAGCTTTACAACCACTTTGGTGCACATTTTCTTCATCATTTATGAACTATCTTTTTTTTTTGACCCAAAATAATATAACAATGTCCCCTTCAGCTTTTTATCCATGTGTTTGCCTTCTTGGATCAATGGATTACCTAAAATAAATCAATTGTTATTTGTTGTGTGGACATGTAAGATCATGGATTGTGCTTGGGCTGATTTAAAGGTTGATTTGGGGCTGAATTTAAGCATAAAATAAGAATACAAATGTACCTATTATTTAGGCTAAGATTGACATTGAAACCTTGAGTGCTTAATAATTGAAGTTTGCACACAACATAAGGCAAGTTTGGGCTTGAAATAGATCATATGATATTTTTTTCTAGAATTTAAATAGAATTGATTTTTGGGGCAAATTTGAAGCACTTATTTGAACCAAGATTTGCTTCAATCATCAATTAAATGTCTCTTCAATTCTTTGTTTTGAATTTCAACGTTGAATTTTCTGAATTAATTCATTTAAGCTCCAAAAACCTATCGAAATATTAAAACAAACTTCATTACTAAAAAGCACATCAATTATCATAAAAAAATGAAATAAAAACTATAAATACATATGTAAAATAAGAGACTTAATGACACTTTTGATGCACAATCACATCCCCCAACTTAGATTTTGCTAGTCATTAAGCAAAACAAAACATAAAACCTTTGAAATAAAAAGAATAATAACAACCATAATTAGGCTCAATTCATCACTTTAATTGATACTTAAAAGTGTATTTTTATCAAGGTTTTATATTATTATTTTACACTTGAAGTATCAATAACTCCTTAAATAAAGTATGTTTTATAATAACATATCTAATAATATAAGATACCTTACAGAATCAAGAGAGAAACACCAAAATTTCAAAAACTCATCCAAAATTAAAGGTTTATAAATGGAATAAACACTTATAGGTAAGGGATTAATAAGGAAATTAAACAAGAAGAGAAAATGGAGGGTTGGATATCATTAGATAAGAATGGAGGGAGTTGAAAACTCTTCAACTAATTGAAGATGAAAACCTTAATTCATTCTAGGAGGGACTATTGGTATGGTGCAACAGCAGCAATAGAGGAGCATATGTAGAGCTTATACTTCATGTAGGTGACTTTACCTTCCTTTTTAATAATGTTGAATAATGAAAAATATTTTATCATGCATGTTACTATATCATGTTAATTCAGATATTAGATTGTCGAATGGTTAAATGTTAATAATTGATTAAATTCAATTAATGACATCCGAAGGGATAGCCGGGACAAACAATTAGCTTAGGCTAATGAAATCCGAAGGGTTGACCAGGACAAATAATTAATTAGCTTTGGTCAATCGCATTCGAAGAGATGATAGGTACAAAAGAATGATTAGCATTGGTTAATGGCATCCAAAGGGATGGCCAAGATAAATGAATGATTTGCTTTAGCTAATTGTATCTGAACGGATAACCAACACAAATGATTGATTAGCGTTGGCTAATAGCTTTTGAATGGATGACCAGGATAAATAAATGATTAGCTTTAACTAATAGCATCCGAATGGATAGCCAGGACAAATGAATTATTTGCTTTGACTAATTGCATCGAAAAGGATGAGGGAGATAAATGATTGATTAGCATTGGCTAATGGATTTAAAATAAATGACGGGGAGAAGTGAATGATTAGCTTTGGCTAATGGCATCTAAAGGGATGGGTAGGACAAATAATTGATTAACTTCAGCTAATGACATATAAAGGGATGACCAGAACAAACGAATGATTAGCTTTGGCTAATGGCATCTGAACGGATGGCGTGGACAAATGATTGATTTACTTTAGCTAATTGCATCTAAAAGGATGAGTGGGAGAAATGATTGATTAGTTTTGGCTAATTGCTTCTAAATGGATGACGAGGAAAAATAAATGATTAGGTTTAGCTAATGGCTTATGAATGGATGGCTGGGACAAGTAAATGATTAGCTTTGGTTAATGGCATTTAAAAGGGTTGGGCGGGGTGAGTGAAGGTAACCTCGACAAATAATGCCTTAAGAGGATGGCCGGAATTAAGATTGTGACAATAATGATTGATTTAGGTTTGAAATAAAGCCTATAATTGCTTTTCTATTAATTTGTTGCCTATTTTATTGTTTTTATTATATTAATGATTGATTGTTTTGTTGAATTTTAATTCTTATTGTTAAATTTGTAGTATAAATGTTAGTTGAATGTATAGGATTAATTTTTTATTGTTTTATCTCAATTTTATTGTATATTGCTCTAGTGTTAGATTGTTTTGTTAAATTTTAATTGTTATTATTAAATTTATAGTACAAGTGTTAATTGAATATATAGGAATAAATTTAATTTTTTTCTCTATTTTATGATTAAAAACATTATAAAATCAACTGGTTTGTGGCATATATTTTGAAGATTTGCAAGTCTGAACATTTTAGGTAGTCTCTAGTATAGAGGAAGTGCTGCCAAATTGCTTTAAAAAAAATCAAATTTCATGATATAATTATACATCAAATTTGTGTAGATTCTTAGGGCAAAATCAATTCCATGTCATGAGTACATGATTATAGCTAGTTCTTCTAGCAGCAATGATGACATGTCATTAGGTATCGACCAAGAAGAGCCATCTGTATCGACTCACGACGCTACCTCTTCCAGCTTGGTTCCACAACATAGAGGCAGTGTCCCTTCACCATGAGGTCAATTCTCCTTAAGTACGAGGCACATTGAAAGGATGCCCTTCAAATGTAAGTTTATTTTGATTTAAGTTAGTTTGTATTTAACAATTCGTAAACAACTAATATTTCATTAATTTTATTGATTTTTAGGATTACAAACATTGAGGCCACCTAAGTAATAACATTGGCATTTAAATCGTCATTGAAAATTTCATTGTTTCGATAGAGTTAGGTCTAAACATCCTATTTGAAAATCTTATATCGATGTATGGTTTATAAGATTTAAGGTTAGTGTTATCTTAAAATTTTAACTACTTTTTATGTTATATTGAAATTATTGATTTTTTTTTTATACATATAACAAATTCATATGGGAAAGTGCAATTAATAATGTTGTGAAAAGTGTATGGAGAATCACGCTGCAACTAAATAACATAAAAAATAATATGATATTTTCTAAAAAAATTTATATATTAAAGTCTCATTTATCATTAACTCGTATAAATATATTTGTATCATGTAGGTTGCATGACATTTGGTATGAGGCACAAAAAAAAACTAAAACATATGCCAAAGATGATGCTCTATCGAACTAGAATAATGCGGCGGTTTGGAATGATTTCAGCTAGTCATACAACCTGAATTTTTTTTTAAGGTTTAATTAGTAGGATTATCTCATTTGCCTAAATATTGTTTTTTTTACAATTTATTAAAAAAAATCGTCATTTTATACTATGACATGTAATCTCATTTTTAAATGACCGATCTTGAGCATCACAACTTGAATTTTATTTTGAAGGTTTAATTAGTAGTTTAAATTGAAGTTATTTATAGAGTAGACTATTTTGTTTATTTTTCAGTTGTCAAGCTCATCAATTATTACACGATTAAAGATTAAAACAACCGTCGTTTTAAAAGAGTATAGTTTATTTATTTATATTTAAGAGATTTAAATTTTAAGTTAATTGATAGGATCAAATATAACCTATCAAGCACGAGTAAAACTCTTTTGTGGGATAAATCAAGAAAGCAAGAGGCAAGACCTCAAAACCTATACGACAACTCTTTGCTAAAGGACAATAATACGTAGTTTTGTCGAAGATCAGCACGAGTAAAACATTACTGGGATGATTGAATCGGAAGGACTTGTTGTGACCACTGGAGGTGTTGATAGATTGAATCGGTTTAAGATCAGCTAGTATGAAGGTGATAATAGTTTTTATCAGCTTTCCTTTTGTCCAATGTCCGAACCCTTCTGTGAATGCTCCTGCGTCCCAGCCGGTGTCAACAGTGACAAGCACTTGGCTCCCAATGTCGACCCTGTTCTTGTGATGTGGGAACCAGATGCAAAGAGAGCACCTAAAATGGTGTCAGAATGATATTGATCAGTAATATTATCTGCTGCAATCCCGTATGACGGAGTTCGATTGCCTGCTATCTTGTGTAGGGCATAAATAAAACTAAAACTAAAATAAACAAGAAGCTATTTAGCTTTGGCTTTTCCTTAGTTTTCATGGCGTCTCTATATTTATACTTCGTTTGTTGCTTGATCTTGTCACTAGAAAATCAGAATCTGGTTGCTACAATCATTGGTTGATATCATCTAAATATTCGGAACCAAATGTCAGTATAGGCTTCTTCTTCTTCTTCTTCTTCTTCTTTTTATGCATGTTTTAGTGGGTTTTAGGTCCCATTTATATATTGGCCTTGAAAGTGATAATAGTTAATTTCAATATGAAATTCTTTCCATTTTATCATAATCGATCTGCGGACACGAAAGGGTATCCGACAAAACTAGGTTCGAGATAAATAATATGAGTTACCACTAATTTTTGATTTCTCAAGTGTGATTGGTCAATAAATCATTTTTAACAAATATCAGAAATTTATTAAAATCGAAATATTTTGATGCACACAAACCTTCTCCCACTCGGTTCCTTTTGTGAGAAATGAACAAGTCCTTAACCTCTCCAAATTTAATGAAGGATCTTCTTAGGGGTTGATACTGAAGCTAGCAAGGAAATCTGTCAAAGTATATCTTCACATATTCAAAACGTGGTTATGGTTGGTATTGGTAGGTGAAAGCTGATCTTTTTGTGAAGGTCGGAGTCTAGGGTCTTAGATAGGGGTGGCGCTGAGGATAAGGGTTTGAAAGAAGTTGCCGCTGTTGGTGAGGTCTGCTACAAGCTGCTGCAGCTGACGTGGATGGGGCTGTTGCTGCCGTGGAAAAGGATGCGGCTGCTACGACAATTTTAGTGAGTATATTCCCGTCAAATAACTATATCAATTAAGTTAAGTTATTCAACGAGGTTTTAAAAATAATTTTATATTATTTTTTAAGATTTTTTTTTGAATAAATCTTCCGAGCTTAAAATTTGTAAAAGTTCACACTATTTTATTCATAATTTTTTATTAAAAAAATAATGAAATTCAAATTTATAATTACTTGATTATTAAAATTTTAAGATTATAAAAAAATTATTTTAATTTAATAATTTTAGTTATTAAATGAAGTTTTAAAAGTAATTTTAAATTATACTCCATCAATTTTAATACTTTAATTGTTAAATAGTTAATCTAAATTTATGTTATATAATACTTGGTACATAAAATACTTGGCACTTATATAGCCAAACTATATGGTATAACCTATACTTGTGCTATGAAAGGAACTTGATTTGTTTTACCATAAGTTATAATCATTAATGCTTGATAATATTTATAAATATTAGCATTATTCGAATAAGATAACTAATATAATCATATTAATATTTTATAATTCAATTGGAAAACCTTTATATGTGGTTTCTATTTGAATAATAAAAGTTTATAATATACTTTTTTGAAATACTATTAGTGAATCCTCTAACCTTGACATTTGTTGTTATCATTGTTTAATTCTCACATTGATTTTCCATCTAAAAGTTCTCATCAACTTCTTCTTCTTTTATTATTACTATTACTATTACTATTTTTATTGTTGTATTATTATTGTTTATAATTTATACAATTAACCTACTTGTGATTTGACCCCGGTTTAGTCGAGTTATTTATTACTTCAACACTTTTGTACTTGGAAGAAAACATCAATTTTTTATTCATGTCGAGTTGTGCATGATGTAATGCACCAACAATAACAAAAAAAAAAAAAAAAAGAGATAAGACTAAGAGAGACAAAACTAGAGGAAAGAAATCAATTTATATGAAAATTGAGATCTTGCTTATGCATGGATGAACCCTTCACTACTAGCACGGGAAGAATGAAAGAAGAAATCATTCCACACCCACCCTTTTTGTCTTTACTCGTAACGATGTGTGGTTGGATATGCCGCTAGTGGTAGTGGTACGTGAGACCCGCTAGTCACCATTGTTCCTACAACTCAAGAGCTTCCCAACACTATTCCCAACTTCCAAACAATTTTTTAGATTAATTTGTGAAATTTTATAATTGTTTAATGAGTTTTTTTAATTATTTTGAATTTTTGTGATTTAAAATATATAATTATAGGGTGTGAGTAAAATATAGTGAAAGAAGAGAACAAGTGTGTTTATTTTCTTTTTATTGCTTTTTTTATTTTGCGTTGAATGATTAATAAAAAAGGGAAAGATAAAAAGATAAAAATTTAATTAATTAAGTATTTTTAATTGTATATGGTCAACTCTTTAAAAAATACAAAAAATCATATTGTTTAGTATTGACATATAAAATATTCAAAGCACATAGTTTGCATGCATTTTATGATTTAATAACCACTTTACTAAATTCATGAGAATTTACTCAATATTTCAATAATCACAATTTTAATTCATGAGAATTAATTGTTAATATTTTAGAATAGAATGATGCTCTTTTAAGTGAGGCTAGTATTTGAAATATTAGGAGTTGACCAAAAAATTCTCAGAATTGTTCTAAATATTTATCAATTTTAATTGGGTGTATTTTTATAGTACTACAAAAATTATGAAAAATAAATTTCATAATAATTTATTTGGGTACATGAGCTCATAATAAATTATTGACCCTAGATTTCTTTACAAATTAGCCATAAATAGACCACTAATTAAAAAATCATTAAAACTTCTAAACCACACCAAACAACTTACCTCAAGTAAGTGTGGTAATACATAACATTCCAATTACCGAGACAACATATCAATCATAATATAAGAAAAATATGGTAATTCTTTTTTTGAAAATGAATTCATACAAGGTTCATTGTAATTTCTATGGAAATTTCAGCACGATCTCCCTATACTGGGAAGTCTTAAGTTATTGATAAATAAACTATCCACTTCTATTAATCATTATCTAATCATGACCTAATTATCCAGGGTCTTAATCCTTATTAATATTTATCAGTACAACCACAATTTCTCAAATATTGATATTTTAAGAATGAATATTAATTAGTACTTAAATAAAAAAACAAAGATACATGAAAAGTGTGAATACATGATAATATAAATTATATTTAGACATGATTTAAAAGATATTATTACAATCCAAGTCATATTTAGAGAAAACCAGATATTTTAATACTGGATTTGTATTTTACAATGTAAATATACAAACTAATATTATACAAAATTAATAGAAAAAAATTTAAGAAAATCAGAAATTTTTTTAAGGATTTTTTTTAAAAAATGGATTTTTTAAAAAAATATATAATATAATATTATATATATATAAATATTATTCTTAGGGGTTGATACTGAAGCTAGCAAGGAAATCTGTCAAAGTATATCTTCACATATTCAAAACGTGGTTATGGTTGGTATTGGTCGAATAAGATAACTAATATAATCATATTAACATTTTATAATTCAATTGGAAAACCTTTATATGTGGTTTCTATTTGAATAATAAAAGTTTATAATATACTTTTTTGAAATACTATTAGTGAATCCTCTAACCTTGACATTTGTTGTTATCATTGTTTAATTCTCACATTGATTTTCCATCTAAAAGTTCTCATCAACTTCTTCTTCTTTTATTATTACTATTACTATTACTATTTTTATTGTTGTATTATTATTGTTTATAATTTATACAATTAACCTACTTGTGATTTGACCCCGGTTTAGTCGAGTTATTTATTACTTCAACACTTTTGTACTTGGAAGAAAACATCAATTTTTTATTCATGTCGAGTTGTGCATGATGTAATGCACCAACAATAACAAAAAAAAAAACAAAAAGAGATAAGACTAAGAGAGACAAAACTAGAGGAAAGAAATCAATTTATATGAAAATTGAGATCTTGCTTATGCATGGATGAACCCTTCACTACTAGCACGGGAAGAATGAAAGAAGAAATCATTCCACATCCACCCTTTTTGTCTTTACCCGTAACGATGTGTGGTTGGATATGCCGCTAGTGGTAGTGGTACGTGAGACCCGCTAGTCACCATTGTTCCTACAACTCAAGAGCTTCCCAACACTATTCCCAACTTCCAAACAATTTTTTAGATTAATTTGTGAAATTTTATAATTGTTTAATGAGTTTTTTTAATTATTTTGAATTTTTGTGATTTAAAATATATAATTACAGGGTGTGAGTAAAATATAGTGAAAGAAGAGAACAAGTGTGTTTATTTTCTTTTTATTGCTTTTTTTATTTTGCGTTGAATGATTAATAAAAAAGGGAAAGATAAAAAGATAAAAATTTAATTAATTAAGTATTTTTAATTGTATATGGTCAACTCTTTAAAAAATACAAAAAATCATATTGTTTAGTATTGACATATAAAATATTCAAAGTACATAGTTTGCATGCATTTTATGATTTAATAACCACTTTACTAAATTTATGAGAATTTACTCAATATTTCAATAATCACAATTTTAATTCATGAGAATTAATTGTTAATATTTTAGAATAGAATGATGCTCTTTTAAGTGAGGCTAGTATTTGAAATACTAGGAGTTGACCAAAAAATTCTCAGAATTGTTCTAAATATTTATCAATTTTAATTGGGTGTATTTTTATAGTACTACAAAAATTATGAAAAATAAATTTCATAATAATTTATTTGGGTACATGAGCTTATAATAAATTCTTGACCCTAGATTTCTTTACACAATTAGCCATAAATAGACCACTAATTAAAAAACCATTAAAACTTCTAAACCACACCAAACAACTTACCTCAAGTAAGTGTGGTATTACATAACATTCCAATTACCGAGACAACATATCAATCATAATATAAGAAAAATATGGTAATTCTTTTTTTGAAAATGAATTCATACAAGGTTCATTGTAATTTCTATGGAAATTTCAGCACGATCTCCCTATACTGGGAAGTCTCAAGTTATTGATAAATAAACTATCCACTTCTATTAATCATTATCTAATCATGACCTAATTATCCAGGGTCTTAATCCTTATTAATATTTATCAGTACAACCACAATTTCTCAAATATTGATATTTTAAGAATGAATATTAATTAGTACTTAAATAAAAAAACAAAGATACATGAAAAGTGTGAATACATGATAATATAAATTATATTTAGACATGATTTAAAAGATATTATTACAATCCAAGTCATAATTGTTTCTTGAGATACAAAACACACCAACACTTGTTTAGTTTTAAATGACACCAAAGATAGAGAATCTATAATTTTACTCATGTTGTGAATATTATGGATCTGAAACAAACATAACATTGAAAAATAATTATCATACAAAGCAATACAAACATTAATAATCAAACAATATATATTCAAGACTACATGCTATTATATTCTTTACAAATTTTTATCTAATTTCCTTTTTAGTACTTCTCATTTTATCCCTTCTGGATTCACTAACAGTTTCCTTTCTACTCCTAAATTTTCTAACCAACATCATACGTTAATGTCGAAGAATAATTCCTTAAAAAATGCTAATACCAATTTATTGATACCATCAACTATCCTCCACAAGATTACTAATCAAACCTCTTCTTCCCAAAATCTAAAATTATGTATTTAATTTTTTTGTATATGGCTAAAAATCCTAAATTTATTTTGAGCATCTTTTTAAAGAAAATTTAAAACACTTTTGGCATTGTTTTAAAAAATATATTACAGTAGCTTTGACAACAAGATCACAAAATTTCAACATATTTTAACTTATATGTAAAAAATATTTTAAATGTTTTTGGTAATAAAATATTATTCACTTTTAATATAAGGCTAAAAAAACCTTTAAGGAGTTATTATCTAAAATACTATTAGGGATAATAATATTATTTGGTTTTAATAAAGGAATAAAAAACCTAATAGTGGTTAATATCCAAAATATTATTATGAATAATACAACTCATTTATTTCTAATATAAGGATAAAATCCAAAAAGAATTTTATTTGAAATAGTATTAGGAATGATGTGACAACCAAAAAATAAAATTTCAATTTTCCTCCTAAAGAAGCCTCAACAATAATTGAGCATATTTCACCTTTCGAGACCAAGTTCTTAACTTAAAAAATTAAGATTTGTTCATCATAACAAACCCATCATAGTAAAGTCACTAGAGATAGACTTTATCATACCATAGCAAATAAATAAAAACCAATGCACCTTACTTTAGGTAAATCATATTAGGAATTTTAATATTTTATATTTACACAACCAATTTCTTGTCTAAAATTTCTTAAAATAAACTAATTAGATTTCTTAGTAACTGTAATATTAGGTGATGACTCTCTAAGTAAACCAAATACTATTTCAAAAGACAATGCTTGAGAATTGTTGTTGTGACATTGCTATCATGAGAAGGGTACGACAATAATAATAATCAAATCTAATAAAAATCAAACATTTCTTAGTAATTAAGTTCATTCCATTCATCAATGTAACTAAAATGTGAGCAATAATCATATATTTATGAAACTATAACATAATAATTATAAACCTATTTCTTGAATCAATGTAAAACATCGAGCCAAAAAATATTCATGCTCGCAATAGAATCGAATCCAAAACCAAGTTATATTGAAAATTGGAGGTGCATTACCGTTTCAAAAAATTAATTAGGCAACATCATAAGAGCTCACACGATCAAAGGAACCAAGAATGTCAAGGTCACAGATGATACAGTAGGTGAGCATGAGATGGTTTATTTCTTGTGTTTGGTAATGATAATTAGGCAGTAGATGGTAACAATATTTTTCTCAACTGATCACTTGGATAGTACTTACTAGTTATTTGTTGATATATAAACCGTCATTCAAAGTTGAGCCGCCTCCTGACCTGGTCTGCGAAACAAGACCAACGGATCCCACCACTAATCTATTCACGTGATTATCAATTTAAATCTTATTATTTTTATTTTATTTATTTTATTTAATAAAAATAATATAAATTTTAAGTCTAAATAATTTTTATTTTAAAAAATATATTAAAAAATAATATTAAATTATTTTTAGATTTTATTTAATATTTTAAATTTTTAGGTTAAGATACGTATTTTATAGCATTATACTCACGAAAATCGTTGTAGCAGCACCATCCCCTTCCACGGCAACGACAACCCCTTCCACGCCAGCAGCAGCAGCTTCTAGCAGACCTCTCCAACAGCACCAACTTCTTTGAAACTACAGTAGCAACTGTTGAAGTAAACTCAATCCAGAAGGTCAAAGAAGGCAGCCACCAGCTGTCACCGCCCAGCCTCCAACCGACTAGCCGCCAGCCGCCGGCCGCTTTCACACCGTCGGTCACAAACCGCCTTCACACTTGAAAGTTGAATTTTTTTGTTTTGATTTCGTATATAAATAGATAGCTAAGTTTATACAATTATGTGTGGAGAGATTGAAAGAAACACTAGAGAGAAAGAGAGAGGTTGTTGTAAGCTTTTGTTTATGTAATTGTAAGCTTTGTTCTTGAAATAAAAGAGTGTGTTTTATCCCATCAGAGTGTTTCAAAGCCACCACAAGTGGTTTCTCCCACCAACAATTGGTATCAGAGCCCCGTTCGTCAGAAAACAGAGGTATTTTTGGGAAATATCTGACATGACAAAGAGATTGATATCTTCTCCCAAGTGCAGGAGTGTCGAAGTAATAAATAACCCGGCAAGACCGGGGTCGAACCACAGGGAGGTTATTGTACAAATTATAAATAACAACAATACAACAACAACAACAACAACAATAATAATAATAATAATAATAATAGTAGTAGTAGTAGTAGTAGTAACAACAATGATAAAGAAAAAGAAGAAGATGAGAACTTTGAGATGAAATATTAAAGCAAGGATTAACAATGATAATAACAAATGTCAAGGTTAGAGGTTCCACTAATGGTATGTCAAACAAGTATAGTATAAACTCTTATTGTTCAATTGGAAACCACACATAAAGGAGGTTCCAATCAGATTATAGATTGTTAACATGATTACATTAGTCATCTTATTCAATTAATGCTAATACTTGTAAATTTCGTCAAGCATTCATGATTATAACTTATGTTAACAACAAATCAAGTTCCTTTCATAGCTCAGGTGTCGGTTATACCATACATTATGAGCTATGAAAGTGCCAAGCATTTGTTGTACCAATTGTTATACAACATAAATCAAGATTAATCATTTAACAAGCAAAGTATTAAAGAGTGAACAAGATAACAAATATAAAACATGTTAGTATTAAACATTAAAGTCCATATTAAGTTTATACCATACTTATTCTTACACCATTAGTGTAACCTTTTCACCTTGACATAATTAACTTAGCTAGACATAATGAAAGAAAGAAAAATAGATAAACAAAATAAGAACATAAAAGTTAACTAAAGAAAGGAAAGGAAATGAAAGGCATAAACTTGATATTAATGAAAACAAAGCATAAAGAATACAAAGAGAGAAAACAAGAGCATGATCTTGATCTGGACACCAAGATGCCTAAATGCATGGCAAATGCCTCCTTTTATAGGCCAAAATTGGGAACTATTGATTTGATGACTAATTGATGAGTAGATGGCCAACCCTTGACTTGGTGACAATCCTTATCTTCTCTTGTCTGCCCAAAACGTCATTGATGACGTCAAAATTAGAGCCACTTGAAAACATGAAAGTTCTAGGCAATTGTCTCAGCTTTCTTGTGTAAAAAATTCAGCTCATTTCGACTTCTAGAACTCCAGATATGGCCAAAATACTGAACAGTGCTCGGGCTGGAGGACAGATTCGGGCTTCTTTGTTGTTGCAATAATTTGGACTTGAAAATGGCCTTTTTAGATCTTGGGCTCCATATGAAAGTTGTAGGCCTATGTCTTACCTTTCCATCCATATAAAGTAGACCTAAATCTGAGATCTATAGCTCCAGATATGACCCAATTACCGAACAGTGTTCCGGTTTGGATTGCACCGACATCTCTTTTCTAAGTTTGATCATCTCTTTGCCTTTGCAATTGAAGTTCTTAAAGTCATCAATCAATCCTTTCATTTATGTGATAGGCCTGCATTTAAAATGGACATTTACCACAAATTAAAGGTATCTTATATTATTAGATAGATTATTATAAAACGTACTTTAGTTAAGGAGTTATTGATACTTTAAGTGCAAAATGATGATATAAAACCATGATAAAAATGCACTTTTGAGTACTAATCAATATCCGAATTTTCAAAGTTGTCAAAAACAAGTTTTGATCATTCCAACGTGTAGAGCTCATCAATACGAACTCAACGGTGCAAAAATCAGGTCAATCGAAGCACGGGGTGGACCACACTCTCCGTCTGAAGTTTCATCACTGTAGCCCACGCGCCTCGAGGAAGAAGACGAGTGAGCCACACGCGCGCCATATTTGAGGCGCGCCGGGCCAAGCCACGAGCCATATTTGAAGCCGAGCCGAGCTCCAAGCCATATTCCGGAGCCAAGCCAAGCTCCGAGCCATATTCTAAAGTCAAAGTCAAAAAAAGAATATTCATTGGAATATTCTTGGTTCAACCCAGCAAACCACCCGAATTGGTTTTTGGACCGATTCACCTCATTTTGGACCCGTTTTCTACAAAGTCAGACCGGTTCCCTACTATTGGGACCATTCCGGATCCATCTACGGTGTCGGTTTTGCCAAATTAAACTCCAAAAAAGGTGATATAGTCATTTAAAGAGCAAAATGACTACAGAAAATGCACAAACACTCATCCCGAAGCTAACCAAAGACAACTATGATAGTTGGTGCATCAGATTGAAGGCATTCCTTGGTTCACAAGAGTGTATAGACATTGTGCAATATGGTTATGATGAACCAGAGTCCAAAGAATCAGAAGATGCTTTACCAGAGGTACAGAAGCAAGTCCTCAAAGCCAATAGAAAGAAAGACAACAAAGCAAAGACCATCATTTATCAAGGTCTTGATGAAGCGACATTTGAAATCATTACTTCCGCAGAAACATCAAAAGAAATATGGGAGGCTCTTCAACAAAAATACAAAGGTGCTGACAGAATAAAGAAGATTCGTTTGCAATCTTTGCGAGGTGAATTTGAATTGTTACAAATGAAGTCCTCAGAATCCATTTCTGATTATCACACAAGAATTATGGTGATAGTCAATCAGATGAGAAGAAATGGAGAAGCCCTTTCAGATGCTCGAATTACAGAGAAATTTTGAGATCCCTAGATCCAAAATTTGATTTTGTTGTTGTTGCTATTGAAGAATCCAAAGAAGTGGACAAGTTAACAGTGGATGAACTTATGAGTTCTTTGCAAGCTCATGAGTAGAAGGTTGTAAAAAGAAATGGAGATAAGGCAATTGAGCATGCCTTACAAGCAAAATTGTCTCTCAAAGACAAATATGAGCAAGGGAAGACTTCAACAAGTGGATACACCACTCGAGGAAGAAGTCAACAAACAGGAGGAGGATTTCAGCGATTTCAAGGCAGAGGTTCTTGGAATACAGGTTTTATAGGAAGAGGTGGTAGAAACACCACTAGAGGAGGTCAAGGACAACAAGCATTCACTCCTAGAGGAAGAGGAGGTGGTTACAATAACCATGACTAGAGGAATATTCAGTGTTATAATTGCAATCAATTTGGGCACTATAGCACTGAATGTCAAAAGAAAGCTCCACTGATACGTGAGCAAGTCAACTATGCAGAAGAGAATGTCAACAACAGAGGAGCAGCTGCATTATTTGTCCAACAAGGACTTGACAAGAATCAAGAGAATATTTGGTATCTTGATTCTGGAGCTAGCAATCATATGTGTGGCCAACGAGATTTATTTGGTGATCTAGATGAGACCATACAAGGTTTTCTCACCTTTGGAGATACGTCAAAAGTTCCATTCAAAGGTAAAGGCAACATCCCAATCAAGTTGAAGAATGGCGATCATAGCTACATCGCCAATGTCTACTATGTCCCAGCCATAAAGCAGAACTTGGTGAGCATAGGTCAACTTTTGGAGAGAGGCTATACACTTTACATGAAGAATTGTCATCTGACAATTACAGACTACAATGGGAGATTAATTGCCTATGTGAAAATGTCCAAGAATAGGATGTTTCCTTTAAACATCCAATATGATGCAGCAAAGTGTTTGAGTGCCATCACCAACAATGAAGAATGGCTTTGGCACCTGAGGCTTGGACATCTGAATTTCACAAGTCTGAAGATGCTAGCAAGCAAAAAGATGGTCAAAGGTATGCCCCACATTGATCATCCAGAAGAAGTCTGTGAAAGTTGTGTCCTCAGCAAACATCACAGATCCAGTTTTGCCAAAGAAGTCAATTGGAAAGCAAAGAAGCCACTGGAGTTAGTGCACACAGATGTGTGTGGTCCTATAAAGCCTATGTCAACTGGACAGAATAGGTACTTCCTCACTTTCATTGATGATTTTAGCAGAAAGACATGGGTATATTTTTTGAAGAGGAAATCAGAAGTGTTCGATTGTTTTAAAGATTTTAAAGCAATTGTTGAGAAGCAAAGTGGCTACAAGATCAGAACCGTAAGATCTGATCAAGGTGGAGAATATACAGCAAATGACTTTGAAGCCTTTTGTACACAACAAGGCATCAGACATCAGACAACACCGGCTTATACACCACAGCTGAATGGTGTAGCTGAGAGGAAGAATCGAACAATTCTTGATATGGCAAGAAGTCTACTCAAAGCAAAGAAGCTGCCCAAGCAATACTGGGCTGAAGCTGTATCATGTGCAGTATATTTGCTGAACCGCTGCCCAACCAGAAGTTTGCAAGTTGTCACTCCACAAGAAGCATGAAGTGGTCACAAACCAAGTGTTACTCACCTTCGAGTCTTTGGTTGTGTGGCATATGCAAAGATCCTAGATGCAAGAAGGACTAAAATCGATGATAAAAGTGAGAAATGCATCTTTGTCGGATATGGTGAGAGAAGAATGGGATACAAGTTGTATAATCCCATCACCAAGAAGGTAATTATGAGTAGAGATGTTATCTTTGAAGAAGATAAAACTTGGCAATGGAATGATGACCAAGAAGCAGTTAAATGGATCAGCACTGATTTGATCCTTGAAGATGAAGAAGTACCAACAGTACTTGCAGAAGGTCCAATAGTACCAGAAGATGAGCCACAAAGTCCGGTACACAGATTTCCTGTATTCAACAGGAGAAACACGCCAGAATCATCATCAATACCATCATTACCAGAACCATCATCAGCATCCTCATCAGAAGGACCAAGAAGGATGAGAAATCTAGAAGAGCTGTATGACGTCACTCAAGTAATGGAAGATACAACTCTATTTTGTTTTTATGCAGATAGTGACCCACTTAGCTTCAATGAAGCTATCATAGAAGAGAAGTGGATAAAAGCAATGGATGAAGAAATACATGCCATTGAGAAGAATGATACCTGGAAGCTGACTTATCTACCAGAAAACAAGAAAGCAATAGGTGTCAAATGGGTCTATAAGACAAAGAAGAATGCAAAAGGAGAAGTGCAAAGATACAAAGCAAGATTAGTGGCGAAAGGCTACAAACAGAGAGAAGGCATTGACTATGGAGAAGTGTTTGCTCCAGTAGCCCGGTTAAAGACAATCAGACTGATGATCTCATTAGCAGCACAACATAGATGGAAGATCTATCAATTTGATGTGAAGTCAGCATTTTTGAATGGCTTCCTAGAAGAAGAGATTTATGTTGAACAACCACTTGGATACATTGATGCTGAAAATGAAGGCAAAGTATACAAGTTGAAGAAAGCCCTCTACGGTTTGAAGCAAGCTCCGCGTGCTTGGAATACCAGAATTGACAGGTATTTTCAAGATAATGGATTTGAAAAATGTCCATATGAACACGCAATTTATGTGAAGAAAGAAGCAGATGGCAGCATATTATTTGTGTGCCTATATGTTGATGACTTGATATTCACCGGCAACAATCCTACCATGTTCGAAGACTTCAAGAAAAGCATGGTACAAGAGTTTGAGATGACAGACATTGGTCTGATGGCACATTTTCTTGGCTTGGAAGTGGTGTAGAAAGAAGAAGGGATTTTTGTATCCCAAAGAAGTTATGCCAAAGATATTCTTGAAAGGTTCAAGATGGAAAGTTGCAATCCGGTATCAACTCTAGTTGAGAATGGAGGGGAATTGAGGAAAAGTAAAGTTGGAAATGTTGATCCAACTTACTTCAAAAGCTTAGTAGTAAGCTTAAGGTACTTGACATGTACCAGACCAGATATACTCTACGGAGTCGGACTGATCAACAGATATATGGAGAAGCCAGACCAGTCTCATTTGAATGCAGCCAAGAGAATTCTTCGCTACGTCAAAGGCACAATAAATGAAGGTATGTTTTATACCTCAAGTACAAATTTGAATCTTACTGGCTACTCGGATAGTGATTGGGGTAGAGATCTAGATGAAAGAAAAAGTACAACAGGGTTTGTATTTTTCGTGGGAGATACATCTTTCACATGGTCATCCAAGAAGCAATCAATTGTCACGTTATCAAGCTGTGAAGCTGAGTATGTTGCTGCCAACTCAGCTGTATGCCATTTAATATGGTTAAGGAATTTGCTGAAGTTTTTGGGATTTCCTCAAGAAAATCCTACAGAGATTTATATCGATAATCGATCAGCGATTGCATTGGCAAAGAACCCGGTGTATCATGAAAGAAGTAAACATATTGATACACGTCATCATTTTATCCGAGAGCATGTAAAGAACAAAGAAGTCGAGCTGATATCCTGCAAGACAGATGATCAAGTTGCAGATATTTTTACCAAGCCATTGAAGAGAGAAGTATTTATTAGATTGAAATTCATGCTTGGAATAACATCCCTCGATTGAGTTTAAAGGGGAGATTTGTTGAAGTAAACTCAATCCAGAAGGTCAAGGAAGGCAGCCACCAGCTGTCACCGGCCAGCCTCCAACCGACCAGCCGCCAGCCGCCGGCCGCTTTCACACCGTCGGTCACAAACCGCGTTCACACTTGAAAGTTGAATTTTTTTTGTTTTGATTTCGTGTATAAATAGATAGCTAAGTTTATACAATTCTGTGTGGAGAGATTGAGAGAAACACTAGAGAGAAAGAGAGAGGTTGTTGTAAGCTTTTGTTTATGTAATTGTAAGCTTTGTTCTTGAAATAAAAGAGTATGTTTTATCCCATCAGAGTGTTTCAAAGCCACCACAAGTGGTTTCTCCCACCAACAGCAACTTCTTTGAAACCATTATCCTCATCACCACCATATTACCACCCATCTCTACGACTCTACATTCCGACCTTCACAAAAGGATCAGCTTTCACCTACCAACCCATGTTTTGAATCTGTGAAGATATACTTTGAAAGATTTCCTTGCTAGCTTCAGTATCAATCCCTGAGAAGATCCTTCATTAAGTTTGGAGAGGTTAAGGACTTGTTCATTTCTCGCAAAAGGAACCGAGTGGGAGAAGGTTTGTGTACATCAAAATATGTCGATTTTAATAAATTTCGGATATTGGTTAAAATTTGATTAATTGACCAATTGCACTTGAGAAATAAAAAATGAGTGGTAACTCATATTATTTATTTCGAACCTATTTTTATCAGATACCCTTTCCTATCTGCTGATTATGATAAAATGGAATCAATTTCATATACAAATTAAGTTTTATCACTTTGGAGGCCGATATATAACTAGGACCTAAAACCTACTAAAACATGCAAAAGAAAAAAAAGCCTGTACTGACATTTGGTTCCGAACATTTAGATGATATCAACCAATGATTGTAGCAACCAGATGATTTTCTAGTGACTAGATCAAGCAACAAATGAAGTATAAATATGGAGACGCCATGAAAACTAAGGAAAAGCCAAAGCTTAAAGCTTCTTATTTATTTTAGTTTTATTTATGCCCAACACATGATAGTAGGCAATCGTACTCCCTCATACAGAATTGCAGCAGATAATATCAATATGCATCTGGTTCGAACATCACAAGAAGAGGGCCAACATTGGGAACCAAGTGCTTGTCGCTGTTGACGCCAACCGGGACGCATGAGCATTCACAGAAGGGTTCGGACATTGGACAAAAAGAAAGCTGATAAAAACTATTATCACCTTCATACTTGGTGATCTTAAACCGATTCAATCTATCAACACCTCCTGTGGTCACAATCAATCTTTCCGATTCAATCATCCACATCGTTGTCACGCCCCCCATCCTACATGAGGGTGCATCAAAGTTCACATTTAGATAAGAGCCTTCACGGATGATACCATCGTTGGATTTTATAGCAGGTGAAAATGTTATTGGGAGGCTCTCGTTCAAAGTGGAAAGTATAACATCTGAATTGCATATGATCTTGCTCGTCGCAGTGACCGCAAGAATTGTTGTATTGTCAGTCGAGGGGGCTACGATTAAATAACGAGCACCAGCTTGCACCTCATTACCGATACATCGAGCACTGCTGCAGCATCTTTGGCATGAACGGCCTCAGGAAATGAAGTTGCCGCGAAGGCAAAGAGAAGGAAGGAGAACCCTAGAAATTTAGTGATCTCCATATTTTTTGAATACGAGTATTTGTTATCTCAATATTGTATCTTATTGCTTTTTTGTTGAAACAACGCATGGAGAGCATATATTTATATGGAGCAAGCATTTTAATTATTTGTTACAATTAATTAAAAAATTCCACAAAAATATAAATTATAGTGTTTTACTCGTGCCGACCTTCGACAAAACTACAAATTATAGTCCTTTAGCAAAGAGTTGTCGTGTAGGTTTTGAGCTCTTGCCTCTTGCTAACTTGATTTCTCCCACAACAGTGTTTTCCTCGCGCTGAATAGAAATTACAGTCATATGGCAATGAGTTGTATAGATTTTTATCTCTTCTCGCTTTCGCCACTTGCTTAAAATGTTATAACTGATCTGATCAGTGCACCAAAAAAAAATTAAATTTATTAAATAAGCTATATTCTTTTGAAAAGACAATTGTTTTAATAATTAATCGTGTAATAATTGGTGAGCTTGACAACTCTGAAAATAAACGAAATAGCCTATTATATAAATAACTTCAATTAAATCTACTAATTAAACCTTCCAAATAAAATTGAAGTTGTGAAGCTTACATGTCCTAGAATAAAATGAAGACTTTTTCTAAATTGTAAAAAAAAAAATTATTCCTATTTTCTTGCACTAAAAACTATACAATATTTAAAAATTCATTATTTTGATAGAAGTTTAGTGATCTTCATTGCTAAGATCAGTATTAGTTATCACAGTACTTTGTCTTCTAGTTCATGTTTTGAAAGAGTGCAAACATTTAGATTATTTGTTATAATAATTAAACGTGCACTTGTTTTTCGACAACACCACAAATTATAGTCCTACGACAAATAGCTATCATTTAGGTTTTGAGCTTTTATACCCCTTTATTTACTAGTGCTTAATAGTTTATAAGATTCCATCAATTAAAATATTTTCTCATGTTATTTTAAGATAGGTATTGCTGCATTCACTACAAAAACATAAAAACTAATCATTTCCTTAAGCAAAGTAGATCAAAAAACAAAAATTTAAGAACATGTGGACACTCAAACTTAAACCGAGCAATATGAAAATCAAACTAGAGCAAATTTCAAGCAATAAAAATGCAAGATTTTATTCACAATTAAACATAGATCAAGAAGTAAGTGTTATTTGCTTCAATTATTAATAAAACATCACAATTTATTTTGTTAAAAATGAGTTTTGCTTTAAAATTAAAACCCATAAAAAAATATTATTGATTCATGAAAACCCTAGATTATTCACAAATAATGATACGAACTTGTAGAAATCAAAATTGAATCAAAATGAGACCTAAAACAACATTATCAATAAAGAACATAAAGAACATGAATTAAGATTGCCTAGAAAACCCAACATACAATATCAATAATGCATATTATCATTACCAAATATACTTGAATAAAATAGTTTAATGAAAATAACAAATCATCAAAATCATGCAAAATATTTCAAGTTTCAAAGCTATCAACTTAAAACAATCTATATATTCATGTAATTTAGATTCAAAATGTCTTCTTAAACCTTTAGTAAGAACTAAACAAAACTCAGAAACCTAAGAACATGCATCAACCAACATAGAAAAAAAATTTATGAACTTGCTGTCATATTTGACAAATTTCAAATTAAACTAAAATGTACTCTTAACATATTAAAACAATAATCATCATGTTAATACATTTAAAACATTGCATTTAAATAGTAAAAAACAATCCAATAATTACACAGTAGCCGAATAACACGTCGTCTAAGTTGAACCCTACAAATTAGAGTTTTAATTTGGGATTCAATAAACTTCAATTTAATCCCTATTTCTTCTAGTTTATTTTAATTTCACTCGTAATTGCATCATGTACCCTCTATTTCATGCAATTTCTCCCATGCTAAACTAAATTGCCAGCCCCAAATTTGAGCATCATTTACAACTTGGTTCTTGGTTTTTGATTTGTTTAATAGGACTAGCATATCACAACAAATCCTTCAAATATTTTGAATTTAATCCCTGATTTCACAATTTCAAACTTGAAAAGTCTTATGTGTCTTACAAGTTGGTCCTTAGTTTTTTATTTGTTCAATTAGGTTCCTAATTGCCCCTAATTGTCGATCATACTTTGAAATTTATGAAATTAAGCACCTGATTTGAATAATTTAACTTTTAAAAATTGCAATTTAGCCCCTAACTTTTATTTCTTTTATTTAAAGCCTACATTAACTTTAAAAGGTTAATTATGTTGCAATTAAACCCTCATTAAATTCAATTAAATATTTTTTTAAAAATTCAATTGAGTTCTTAAATATCTAAGCTTGAATTTTTCTCCTTAAATTGATTTTTCTTTATTCATAGGGAGACTTCATTAGTCAAAGATATGTTGTCCATTCCAATTTTAATCTTCCTCAAATAGTATTTTGGCAATTTCTTGGGCATTTTGGTATTTGTTTTTCAATTGATATGTATTTTTTCATTTTCTTCCAACATTTCTTTCAATTTTTTATATTTTCTCCTTCTCTTTTAATTTTTTATTTTTATTTATATGGCCCCCAAAACATGTGTAATAACATTAGGTTCAAACTTTAAGTTGAACCTCCACCTTCAACTTGAGGGTGTGTAGTATAGGATATTACACACATATATGTATAAAGGTCTATTTCTCCTGTGTTGTGATATATATAAATAAGAAAGATTTGCTAACTAATTGGTTAAGCCTTCAATTATTCTAAATCACAACAAAAAAATCTTTAATATGGATAGGGCTTGATATGTGTTTGATGAATAGTTGTGATTGTGAATTCAAATTAATAGGCAAATCAAACTTTATAAGTTATATCTATGAATAAGTGTAATAAGTGTATGGACACATAGATTCCATGAGATTTCTCCCATAAACATAATGAATTGCCCAATACAAGTATTATTCAAAAAAAGTAGGACACTAGTTTCTTTATGTCAACATTGAACATTGTTAGTTAAAAAAATATAAAATTTTGGCCCAACCTGAATCTAGTTTGTGTATGTAAAAATATGTTGATTTAAAAAAAAATATTTGTTAATATTAATATAAATTTATTAATTGATCAATCACACATAAGAAATAAAAAATTTGTGGCAATCTTTATTTTATATTAATATCAAACCTATTTTGTGAGATACCTTTCCTATATTTGGATTGCAATAAAATTGAAAGAATTTTTATTGAAATTAACCAAGCCCAATATATACATAGGACCTTAAAACCCACTAAAATAGACAAGGAAAAAAATAGCATGTAATTTTTTGCGTTTCATCTAACAATTTAAACTTATAAGTTGAGATGATTTTTTGATATTATATTAGAGTCTTAGTGATCAAGTGGTCACCAATTTAAATTTTATTATTTCTATTTTATTTGATAAAAATTAAATATAAAAAAATATGAAATTATGCAAGTTTTAAGCCCATAAAATTCTCAATTGATTGTAAGAAACAGATGATTTTCTAGTGACACTATCTAGCAACAAACGAAGAGTGTGTGCGCGAGTATGGAGACAACATGAAAATTAAGGAAAAGCCAAAGCTAAAAAGCTTCTTATTTATTTAAGTTTTATTTATGCCCACCACATGACAGTAGGCAGTCGAGATCCCTCATACAGGATTGCAGTAGATAATGGTTCTGGTTCAAACATGATAATAGGCAATCGACTTCCCACGATATCATTCTGAAACCATTTTATTCTCGATTTTTGGTGCTCTCTAGTCATCTGGTTCAAACATAACAAGAAGAGGGCCGGCACCAGGAACCAAGTTCTTGCCGTTGACGCCAACTGGGACGCATGAGCATTCACAGAAGGGTTCGGAAATTGGACAAAAAGAAAGCTGATAAAAACTATTATCACCTTCATACTTGGTGATCTTAAACCGATTCAATCTATCAACACCTCCAGTGGTCACAATGTATCCATTCAATGTTGTACTGAATCGGATTTTCCACATGGGTGTCACGCCCTCCATTAAGCACATGGCAATTGGCCCTTTAAAGTTCACATTTAGATGAGTTCCTTCGCGGATGACACTATCGGTGGATTGTATAACTGGTGAAAATGTTATTGGCAGGCTCTCGTTCAATGTGGAAAGTATGACATCTGAATTGCATAAGACCTGGCCGTTGATAGTGACTGCAAGAGTTGTTGTATTGTCAGTTGAGGGGGCTACGATTAAATAACGAGCACCAGCTTGCACCTCATGACCGAAGACATCGAGCACTGCTGCAGGATTTTTGGCATGAACTGCCTCTGGAAATGAAGTTCCTATGAAGGCAAAGAGAAGGAAAGAGAACCCTAGAACTTTAGTGATCTTCATATTTGTTGAATATGAGTATTAGTTATCTCAATATTGTGTCTTGTTGATCATGTGTTGAAACAACGCATAGAGATCATATATTTATATGGAGCAAGCATTTGGATTATTTGTTAGAATTAATTAAAAAATTCCACAAAAATATAAATTGCAGTGTTTTACTCGTGCTGATTTCCGACAAAACTAGAAATTATAGTCCTGTGGTGATGAGTTGTCGTATAGGTTTTGAGCTCTTGCCACTTCCACCACTTGCTTACATGATTCATCCCACAAAAGTGTTTTACTCGTGCTTCATAGGTTATAATTGATCTGATCAATGAACTTAAAATTTTAAATATCTTTAATTTAAATAAATAAACTGTACTTTTTTGAAACGACCATCATTGTATTCATTTATCGTGTAATAATTTGAGAACTTGACAACTCAAAAATAAACACAATGTATAAAATTGAACAAAACCCACATAAATAGTCTGCTCTATGAATAACTTCAATTTAAACTACTTATTCAACCTACAAAATAAAATTCAAGTTTTCAAGCCAGAAGAAGTCATTTAAAATTAGATTACAAGTCCAAGTATTCTGAAGAATGTTTTGGTCCTTTGTTTGCTCTATACACTTTAGGAGACTTGATTTATCAATAATCTAGGTTAGTTTGCTTCATTAACTGTTTTTTTTTGTTTTAATTCTAGAGTTCTGTTTTTGCACTAAAATCTATTTTGATAAAATCATAATTATTAAGTTATAATCATTGATGTTGGAAGCTTGATTATCGTATGGTGAATGATTCTCATTATGCCTATGCCTTCGCTTTCATTGTATCCAGTAAGATTTGAAATTCACATTGGTGTGTTTGCTTTGAATGTTCTTCTTGTTCTTGAGTTTTCTAGGTTTTAGTTCATTTTTTATAAAAGAATTATTTCTATTTTTTTGCACTAAAAACTATTTTTAAAATTGTAAAATTCAAATGATATCTAAAAATTTATTGATTTGATAGATGTTTAGTGATCTTTATTGTTGAAATTAGTGTTAATTTGTTATCCCAAAATTTTATCTTCGAGTTCATGTGTTGAAAGAGTGCAACATTTGGATGATGTGTTGAAAGAGTGCATACATTTGTAGTAGTCTCACAAAAATTATACTACACTTTTATGTTGTGATAGTTAGTCAGAATTCTCATTTCTTCTTCAATTAAATCATCATTAACTTCATCACAATCTTTAACTTTGATGATATTTTTAATATCATCTTTATGACTTGTACTTATCCACTACAGATTAGAACAATAACTAATTTCTCAATGTCAACATCAATAAGACTATTATTGAAGACATGAACATTTAAAATTTGTTCTAAGTCAATCAATGGAGCAACTCGATATGGTTCAACTAACTCATTAACCTGAAAGACATCATCTCTCATACTTGTGTCTTTGTTCTCATCTTAAACAACTTCAACATGAACCTTGGGTTTTGTTTTCAAAATGGATAACCAATCTACTCTTGAATGATCATTTCTAAAGAAAAGGGTGTATGTGTAATAAATTTATTAGCGTTGCTTGGCAAAAACAAAGACATCATTTACTTTATGGAGTTTAGCTTTTGAGTTAATTTCAACTAGACCATAGTGGGAGCCACTTTGATTGCTCTATTAGTGGTATCATACCAATAACATTTGAATAGAAAAAAAAACTCTATTATGCTTGCTATGATATTGCAATTCAACGACAGCTTTTAATTTACCATAATAGTCAATTTCAAATTCACTACAAGTTGATCCCTTAATACAAACACCACTATTATTCTGAACTAGACTGTTTGGACTAGGTGTGAAACTATATAAAAACATGAACTCCGGCTTCATATATATACTTGGTGGCAAGTTGTAAACCATTAGTATAACTGGTCAACAAGAATAAGGAGTAGCAAATGACCTGAATGAGTTGAATCCATCGTACACAACTTAGGACATGTTAAAAATAAGTTATGTTGCTTATGTTTTTAAGTTTATCTACAATAAGTAGTGGAAGACCTACTCTATAGGAAATACCTATTCTATAGGAGTTCAATCTACATTTTAGGTGATGGAGGTTTTATTGTTATTTTATTACTATTTCATTGTTATTGCAGAGCCTATTTAAAGGCTTGTTGTTTATCTATTCCATACACTAAGAGTATTTGATCTTCTTTTTCTTTGTTTTTACATAACAGTGGTATTAGAGGCTCAAATATAAGAGAAAGTGTGAGAGTCTCAAAACAGTGTCCACAAAATAGTCCATAACAATAACAACTTTCTTCTATTAATTATTTCCTATTTTGTAGAAATTGAAAAACAATGGTGTTAGAGATAAATTTTATGCAAGCAGCAATCCCTTATTTTAATGGTCATTATGATCATTGGAGCATGCTAATAGAGAATTTCTTACAATCAAAGGAGTACTGGCAGGTGGTCGATTCTAGGATAGCAAATCCAGAAAACAAGATCATTTTAATAAAAGCTCAACTAGATGAGGTGAACGGCTTGAAATTAAAAGATTTGAAGGCAAAGAATTGTTAATTTTATGCTATTGATCATTCTATCTTAGAAACAATTCCTAGCAAAGATACTTCCAAGAAAATATAGGATTCTACAAAGAGGAAATATCAAGGCTCTTTAAGGATGAAATGTTCACGATTGCAAGATCTTAGAAGAGATTTTGAGACTTTACGAATGAAGGATGATGAATTAGTCACTGAATTTTATGCAAAGACCATAGGGATATCAAACAAAATATAATTTCATAATGAAAAGATGGATGATATTATAATTGTTGAAAAGATTCAACATTACTTATCATTAAAGTTTGATTATGTTCCTTGCTCAATCAAATAATCTAAAGATATAAAAGCTTTCTCTTGATGAACTTTAGAGCTTATTGTTTGTACATGAGTAGAATATGAGATGAAGCACCATCATAGAAGAGCACACTTTAAAAGTTTCTAGCTTGACTGAATCCTCACACATGAGAGGAAGAGGTAGAGGTAGAGGAAATCAAGACAATAAAGATGGAAGTAGAGGATAAGGACATGAACAATCATTTGGCAAAACTAATATGGAGTACTAAATGTGTCACAGACTTGGTCATTATTAATCTGAATGTTGTACCAAATTGCCTTATAACAAAGAAAAGTGGGAAAAATCAAACTTTGTAGAGAATAAAGAAAAAAAAAACTTTGTTGATGATGTTCCATACGAAGGATAGCAAATGTGAATAAAATGTTTGGTACTTAGATACTGGCTACATTAATCACATGTGTGGTAGTAAGTCTTTCTTTTCTCATCTAAATGAAGACTTCCATACTGCTATGAGTTTTGGTGATCATTCTAAAGTTCATGTTATGGGCAAGGGTGATATTCATATCAGAACCAAGAAAATACAATTAAGACTATTTCAAATGTTTTTTATATTCTTGATTTGAAAAGCAATTTACTAAGCTTGGGATAGCTGTAAGAGAAGGAATACATAACTACAATAAAGAATGGTGCTTATGATGTTTATGATCCTACAAGGGTTTTGGTTGCTCATGCTAAAATGCCACCAAACAGATTGTTTCCGCTGCAAATTTAGACTCTTCAACATTGCCTTATCGCTAGGGAAATTGATTCAACATAGTTGTGGCACTATCACTATGGCCATTTGAATCTCAATGGCTTAAAGACACTTTATTAGAAGAACATGGAGATTGGTCTTCTCAATAATATTCATTTCAACAACGTGTGTGAAAAGTCTGTTGTTGGCAAACAACATTGTAAAGACTTTCCAAAAAGAAAATCATAATGAGCAAAGAAGGTCTTGGAGCTAGTATATTCTAATTTTTATGGACCAATAAATCCATTAACAAATGGAGGTAAATGATACTTCATCACCTTCATCAATGACTATAGTTAGAAAAACATGGGTTATTTTTTATAGGATAACTTTGAAGCTTTTAATGCATTTAAAAACTTCAAAACACATGTTAAGAATGAAACAGAGAGAACCATTAAAATTCTTTGTACAGATCATGGTGAAGAATTTTGTTTAAAAGAGTTTCAAGAATTTTATGATGAACATGGAATTCAAAGATACTTGACTGCAACATACACATGATAGCGAAATGGAATATCAGAGAGAAAAAACCAAACTATTTTGAATTTAGTGACATGTATGTTGACACATATGAGTGTTTCAATGAATTTCTAGCCAGAAGCTGTGAAATGGAGCATTCATGTTTTAAATCGCAGTCCTACATTTGTTGTTCACAACATGACACCTCAAGAAGCCTGAAGTGGATGAAAGACATCAGTTGATCATTTCAAAGTGTTTAAATGCATTTCATATGCACATGTTCCAAATGAGAAGAGAAAGAAGCTAGATGACAAAGGCATAGAATGTGTATTCTTTAGAATCAACAAGCAATCAAAATCCTTCAAATTGTTCAATCCTATTATTAAAAGAATTGTCATTAGTTGAGATGTTGTGTTTAAGGAGGATAGAACTTGGAATTGGATAGAATATAGTGCTAACTAACAAATACTTGTATTGTTTGATGAAAAAGAGGCAGAAGTATATGAATAATCAGACCAACAACTACAGCATCAGCAACATCTGCAAAGCCCACAATCAAACCAGGAATTACCACAACTAAGCTATAATGAAGATCAACCAGCTTAAGAGAGTTCACAATCTCAATGAAGTAGAAGAAGGCTAGCTTAGATAGAAGATTATGAGGTGAAAGGTGTTGCTCAATCTTGTGAACAATCCTAAGAGGATTCATGATCTCAACAACACAAAAGAAGGCCAGCTTAGATGGAAGATTATAAGGTGAGTGGTGTTGTTCAATCTGATGAATAATCCGATGATGTTTATTCCCATTCTGTGTTTTTATTAGATTATGATCTTATCACATTTCAAGAAGTTACTAAAGAGTCAAAATGGGAAAAGCCATGGACGAAGAGATCATGTCAATTGAAAAAAAAAATAATAGTTGGGAACTGATCAAACTTTTGAAGGACAAAAATCCATTACTGTTAAATCGATTTACAAAACCAAACTAAAAAAAGATGGCAAAGTAGATAAGTATGAACCTGAACTTGTTCTAAAGGGGTACAAGTAAAAATTTTGTATTGATTACAAAGAGGTATTTGCACTAGTTGCAAGAATGGACATTATTCGATTGGTATTATCAATTGTTGTTCAGAATTCATGACCTATATATCAACTTGATGTAAAGTCTACATTCTTGCATGGAACATTGGAAAAGGAGGTGTACATTGATCAACCTCCTAGATATGTGAAACAAGGTCATGTGGATCAGGTATTCAAATTAAAGAAAGCATTATATGAACTAAAACAAGCACTTAGAGCTTGGTATAGCCGTATAGATACTTACTTTAATAAAGAAGGTTTTCTTAAATGTCCTTATGAGCATACGCTATAAGTTAAATCTTGAGTTGATAAGAAGGTGTTAGTTATGTGCTTATATGTTGATGATCTCATTTATATAGGTAATGATTAATCCATGTTTAATGAGTTTGAGAATTCTATATGAAGGAATTTGATATGACAGATTTGGGGTTGATGCATTATTTTTTAGGTATTGAAGTAGTGTAATCATTTGATGGTATATTTATCACATAGAAAAAATATGCTCTGGAGATTTTAGACAAGTTCAAAATGATAAATTGCAATTCGTTTTCCACCCCAATTGATCTCAACTTAAAACTCATCAAAGATGATGCTAGAAACAAAGTGAATTGACATGATTAAAAGATTGATGTCGTCTCCTAAATGTAGAAGTATTGAAGTAATAAATAACCCGGCATGACCGAGATCGAACCATAGAGAGGTTAATTTATAGATTATAGATAACAATAATAGAATAATAATAATAACAATAAGAATAGTAACTATAATAACAATAATAATAATAATAATAATAATAATAATAATAATAATAATAATAATAGTAATAGTAATAGTAATAGTAATAGTAATAGTAATAATACTAGTAATACTAGTACTAATAATAATAATAATAATAATAATAATGAAGAAGAAGAAGAAGAAGAAGAAGGAAAAGAAGTTAATGAGAACTTTGAAATGAAAGATTAACATAAGGATTAAATAATGATAATAATAAATATCAAGGTTAAAGAATCCACTAATACAATGTCAAACCAAAATAGTATAAACTCTTATTGTTTAATTGAAAATCACACACATAGGAGGTTTCAATCAGATTATAAATTGTTAAGATGATTACGTTAGTAATCTTATTCGATTAATACTAACTCTTGTAAATGTTGTTAGGGATTCATAATTATAATTTATATTAACAACAAATCAAGTTCATTTTACAGCACAAGTATCGGTTATATCATATGGTTGATGTTTATTTATTTAATACACTGAAAGTATTTGATCTTCTATTTCTTTGTCTTTACATAACAAAACGCATATTCCTTAATTCAACTGAAAAATTAATTAATAATTTTAAAATGGGCTTGTTAATAGCTTAACATGTTGGAAACAAATTTTTGAATTTTGAATTCTTTTAGAAAAACACTGAAAATATCAAAAATAGAACACATATATCAAGAATATCTTTCACAGATTTTTGTTGTTGTATTTTGCAATTTTTTTGGTTAAAAAAAAGGTAAACAAATTTGGTTACGACATTCTCATTATTTCACCTTGTAGTTCATGTGTTGAACGAGTGCAAGGATTTGGAATATTTGTTACATTTAATTAAGCGTGCTCCTCTTGTTTGACAAAATTAAAATTATTGTCCGATGGCAAAGAGTTTTCGTATAGGTTGAAACCTTCGGGACCACCTTGCTTAGTTAGCCATTCCACAAAACTTGTTTCAGTCGTGCTGATCAAATAGGTTAAAAGCTTGGTGGATAGAATGCGTGTTTGTCAAATGGTTGTGATTGTGAATAATTATATCTAGGAATAAAAGCATATATATATATGGACACACATATTCCGTAATTTTTCTTCATGTATTGCCCAATGCAAGCATTAGTAAGAAAAATATAGGACAGTTCATTTCTACCATATATGTTCATACCTTATTATTGTCATATCAAACTTGTAAAGATTGAGAACAATGGAACCCATAAAATTGTCCTGTAAAAATCCAACAGCTCACTATAAGTAATCGGTATGGTGATTATTGTTGTTACTCTTTTTTTTTTTTGGCCCAACATAAATTAAAAAAAAAAGGAGGAAAGAGAAAATACAAAACAAATTGAAAATAAATTGGAAGTATATCAAAACATTTACTAGGAAGAAGAGTATATTTGAATACCTACTACAAGATTTTATAGTTTTACCGATAAAAATATTCCGTTAGTATGTGATTACATGTTTGTCGGTGATTTATTTACTGACGTCTTCACCCCTCTCGTCGGTAATTCCACATTTTGTTGCTATATCGGTCGGAAACACAAAAAACCATATGCCAATGGTTTTATAGAAGAAAATTTGCACACCAAAAAAAACGTTTCCCGCTTGAAATATACCGACGAATTTTAATCCGTTGGTGATATCATGATTTACCAATAGCTACAACCTGTCGATACATTTATCGGTGAATGTTTGAAATACCGACCGAATATATCTATTTGTAAATGCATCAATAACTATGGCAGCTATTGTCTAATGCCAATGGAATGAATTCATCTGTAAAGTTGGTGAGTGTATGAAATACTAACTGAATATATCAGTCTATAAATGCATCAGTGAATGTGGCAACTACAGTCAAATGCTGATGGATTCATTCTATTAGTAAAACCCTTTGAAATAGTTATTTCTAATTTTTTTTTAAAAAAAATAGAATACATAATATAAAATTATATAAATTAATGATAATAAAAACAAATTATACAAATAAAATTTATATTAAACATAAAAAAAATTCAAAGTTAAATAATATTCATCATAAATTGAATGTGTTTTAAAAAAAAATATTAAATGAAATTTTAAAGGTAAATAATGTTTATTACAAATTAATATATATAAAGATGGAGCTGGAGGAGATGAAGGTCCTAGAGGAGGAGCCTGGTTATACGACTAAAAAGGATTAGGTGCACATGTTCCACTCTATGTTGCCATGTTCATAACTATTTTGCGAATCTATGCAAGAGATGCTTTGAGTTTTGCGTACTCTGCTAATAAGCGATGGTATTTTTTTGTGACTTCAGCTGTGTGTTGCTATAAGGCCAGGAACTCCTTAGATTGGGAGCTCGATATAGATTGAGAGCTCCCAACAGTTGAAACACTATGAGCCAACTGCAAGTTGTCATCCGTAGTGTTGGAGAGCCTGTAAACTCGATTTTTATCGGGTCCACTTGATGATCCAACCTCCATCCATAAATCTGAATCGAATTTCAGATGGGTTAAAATATTGCTCTTGTATATCTCCTTTAACCAATTATTATAGGTCTCCTGAAAAAAAAAAGTAATCATCATATTCAATTCAATAAACATAATAGTTTACAAAATAAAATTGTTGAACAAACATACCATGAAATCTTGAGTATGGTTATCAATGAACTGTTGCATCCTATTTTGGTGGTCTTGACTCTATATATACGTCTCCACAAACAGCTCCATCGAGCTCAACTCACGTCCAAGAGACGTAGCTTATAATGAAAAAAATTTATTAACAATAACTTAATTTAATGATATATTTTATTTAAATTAATTTTACCATCTATTTCGCATATACAATAAATGGAACAAAGCTGCAAGTGTGTGTTGTCACCGAACCATGAATTGGTCGATTCCGGTTGCTAGCATTAGACTATGAGTGTTGTGTGAACTGCTTAAATGTCATGTGCTCAAGATATTGCAGCCATATATCTTTCGGGATGTATATCGGTTTGAAATCCCTCTAAACTACAATATCATTCGAGCCTTGGAAACCCTTATCTCTCATGGTTTTGTTTTGCCCTTTTTTGTACTTCATACTAAAAATCACGCAACCTACTTCATGAAATCAAAAATTACATTTTGAAACATAAATTTCTATCTAAAAAAATCTTGTATTGATTTCGATGTTACCTAGATGTCGCATGATTTTCTTACACCCTCTTCGCAACAGTGTTATGCTTGCTATCCCAGCAGAGTTTGTCTTCTGTATAAATAATTAATTTTAAATAAAAATAATAATTTACTTACAATTATATTAATAATTTATTAGAAATAAGCTGAAAGTTATAAATTAACACCAACCTCAAATCTTTTAAATCATGCTTTGATTTGAGGCATCCATTCAGGATGCTTGGATATCTAACTCCATTGAAACAATGGAATCTCCATCGATGATTTAAACGCTAATGATATTACTTGAGTTGCCTCAATATTTGTGAACTTGAAAATAAATGAAATAAATTCAATTGTGATTACTTAATAAACTATGTTAATTTATAATTTAAAAAAAAACTAAAACCTTAACAAACTTACAATGATAAATAAACTTACCTTAATAAATTATGAAGATCCTAGTTTGAATCACTCAATCATTCCATCAATAAAACCATTTGAAAAAATCCACATCATCAGACCGTTCAACTTTCCAGAAAACTATATAATCCATCGATGATACATTGGTATATATTGAGGAACTTATTATGTCGGTATATGTCGATCGTATCGCTAATGGACATTTTCTGCTGGTATATATTGACAAAAACAGAGACAAAACTATTTTCATTGATAAAAAAATACCAATGAACAAATTTTATTGGTAATTTCATTGGTTTTAACTGATTTTTTGATAGTGTTAGTTGCGAGAAAAATTGATTTAATAATCAATTTAGACTTTAATTGGAAGAAATTAAAGTTTATGGGTTGAATTGAAATTTTTAATAGTTAATTTGGTCAAACCAGGGACTTAATTGCATAAACATGGAAATTTGATAGGCAATTAAGGACTTAATTAAAGAAATACAAAACTAAGGACCAAGCTAGGAAAGGCAAATGAATGTTAGAGTTGAAATTAACCAAATCAGGACTCAAATTAAACAAAGTGGAAGTGTGTTAGTTAATTAAGGGTCAAAGTACAAAAATTCATAACTAGAGATCAAAATAAAAGAGGGGTTAGCCCAGTCTATCATGGGTTATATTTTTACATTGTAAGATATAAACCCAGTATTAAAACACCTAACTTTCTCCAAAATATTTTAAAAAATAATTCAACAATTTTAAATTAATTTTCTTATTCAAAAAAAAAATGTTTTGTTACATATGGTCAAATCCTAAAAAATTGTCAAGCATATCATCATGGAAAAAAAATTGCATCTTTCTCATGTTTTAAAATGCAAAATGGATATCGTAACTAGTTTATGATTATTTATTAGGGTTTGATTAAAATATCAAAAATGCTTTTCTAGTTTCCTTTTAAGGTTTAGATGGAAACTTGAATAATCTGTGGGGTGTAAGAATACATAATAGAGTACACTCTCAGGTATTAAAGATACAAAATGCAAAATAAATGTGATATTAAAATTAAGAGTTTATAACAATTATGATTTAACTAGATATGGTAGAGACTCTCTCACAAAAGAAGATCTACCTCGAACCATAGACAAGACTAACAAATAGAAACTTCACCTAGAAAAGCAATCAAATAATAATGCAACTTACCTTAAATAAGATGCACTAAGGTGACGTGTCTTACTCTTATACAAATAGTCATTTATCTAGACTCTCGAAGACCATAGGTTCCTAGTAATCATAATACTAGGTTGTGGCTTCTAAACTTTAATAATAATTTTATAATTATACTCTGACACGACGAAAAGATTGATGTCTTCTTCCAAGTGCAAGAGTGTCGAAGTAATAAATAACCCGGCAAGACCGGGGTCGAACCACAGGGAGGTTATTGTACAAATTATAAATAACAACAATACAACAATAACAATAATAAAAATTTTATACTAGGTTGTGGCTTCTAAACTTTAAATATAATTTTATAATTATACTCTGACACGACGAAAAGATTGATGTCTTCTTCCAAGTGCAAGAGTGTCGAAGTAATAAATAACCCGGCAAGACCGGGGTCGAACCACAGGGAGGTTATTGTACAATTTATAAATAACAACAATACAACAATAACAATAATAAAAATAACAACAATAACAGTAACAACAACAACAACAACAACAACAACAACAATAATAATAATAATAATACTAGTAGTAGTAGTAGTAGTAGTAGTACTAATAATAAAGAAAGAGAAGAAGAAGATGATGATGATGATGATGAGAACTTGGAGATAGAATATTAATGTAAGGACTAAGCAGTGATAATATCATATGTCAAGGTTAGAGGTTCCACTAATGGCATGTCAAACAAGTATAGTATAAACTCTTATTGTTCAATTAGAAACCACACATAAAGGAGGTTCCAATCAGATTATAGATTGTTAACATGATTACATTAGTTATCTTATTTCATTAATGCTAATACTTGTAAATTTCGTCAAGCATTCATGATTATAACTTATGTTAACAACAAATCAAGTTCCTTTCATAGCTCAGGTGTCAGTTATACCATACATTATGAGCTATGAAAGTGCCAAGCATTTGTTGTAGCAATTATTATACAACATAAATCAAGATTAATCATTTAACAAGCAAAGTATTAAAGAGTGAACAAGATAACAAATATAAAACATGTTAGTATTAAACATTAAAGTCCATATTAAGTTTATGCCATACTTATTCTTACACCATTAGTGTAACCTTTTCACCTTGACATAATTAACTTAGCTAGACATAATGGAAGAAAGAAAAATAGATAAACAAAATAAGAACATAAATAAGATAAGAGTTAAGAAAGCAAATGAAAGGAAATGAAAGGCATAAACTTGATATTAATGAAAACAAAGCATAAAGAATACAAAGAGAGAAAACAAGAGCATGATCTTGATCTGGACACCAAGATTCCTAAATGCATGGCAAATGCCTCCTTTTATAGGCCAAAATTAGGAACTATTGATTTGATGACTAATTGATGAGTAGATGGCCAACCCTTGACTTTGTGGCAATCCTTAACTTCTCTTGTTTGCCCAAAACGTCATTGATGACATCAAAATTAGAGCCACTTGAAAACATGAAAATTCTAGGTAATTATCTCAGCTTTCTTGTGTAAACAATTCAGCTCATTTCAACTTCTAGAACTCTAGATATGGTTAAAATACTGAACAGTGCTCGGGCTAGAGGACAGATTCGGGCTTCTTTGTTGTTGCAATAATTTGGACTTGAAAAGAGCCTTTTTAGATCATGGGCTCCATATGAAAGTTGTAGGCCTATGTCTTACCTTTCCATCCATATAAAGTAGACCTAAATCGGAAATCTATAGCTCCAGATATGACCTAATTACCAAACAGTGTTCCGGTTTGGATTGCACCGACATCTCTTTTCTAAGTTTGATCATCTCTTTGCCTTTGCAATTGAAGTTCTTAAAGTCATCAATAAATCCTTTCATTTATGTGATAGGCCTGCATTTAAAATGGACATTTACCACAAATTAAAGGTATCTTATATTATTAGATAGATTATTATAAAACATACTTTAATTAAGGAGTTATTGATACTTTAAGTGCAAATTGATGATATAAAACCATGATAAAAATGCACTTTTGAGTACTAATCATACTCAAACCCATTTCTTTTTCCAACAACAATCTTTTGGCAATTTCTTAAGTGTTTTGGTATGTTCTTCTCAACTGATATGTATTTTTTATTTCTTCCAATATTTCTTCTAGTGTTTTTTAATACTTTCTCTTTTCCCCTTTTTTTATATTTTATATTTTTTATTTATGTGGGGCCCCAAAATTTGAAAAAAAAAAAGAAGAAATAATTGAAGATGTACCGGTGAAAGTGGGCAAGTTCATCTTTTTAATAGACTTCATTACACTAAATATGGAAGAGGATAATAAGATTCCTATCTTGCTTATGGCCAGCCATTCTTGGCCATAAAGGTGCGTTAATTAATATGAGGAAAGGGGAGTTGTGGTTAAGGATGAATGAAGAGGAGGTGATTTTCAATATGTTCAAAGCCGTCAAACAACCAGATACGGGGGAGTACGAGGGAGAGCTACTTTAGCTTTCAAGTGGTGGACTCCTTAATTAACAATAAAGTCAAACATCTAAATGCCCCTTTGCAAGCATGTGTGGTATACAATGTAATGAACAAGGATGCTGAGATAATATAATATGCATGTTGGATGGACTCTTTTGAACCTAATTGCAAAAGATACTTTAGAGATTTTGGATAAGCACTACCAAAATTAAAATCAACCGGTGAACAAGCACTGGTTATGGAATTACAAGCTTTACTAGAACACCTTCAGGATGCATATCTTGGAGAAGCCTCCACTTATCCTGTGATAGTCTTTACAAAGTTGTCCAAAACAAAGGAAGAAAAATTGTTGAGGGTGTTAAGAAAACATAAGGATGCTCTCGGGTGGGTATTGGTAGATATCAAAGCCATCAATCCCTTTATTTGCACACATACATTTTTGTTAGAGGATGAAGTTAAGCCAATAGTAAAGCATCACAAAAGGATTATCCTTGTCGCACATTTCCATATGGCGTCGATGGCAATTTTTGTTTGTTTGTTTGTTCTTAAGAGTCACCACCTAGTATTTGGTTCAGGGTTACTAGAAAACCCGAGTGTGCTGGTCTTAGTCAAAGATTCATGAGTAAGGGACTAGTTGTGGCTAAGGGATATCAGCTATGAGATGTGCCTTTAGTGCCGAAACCATTATTGATGAAAAAGGTAATTAACAATTGTCAAAATTCAAAATGAATATTTTTTATTCGCTCATTGGATTGTTTTGCAATTTTATAATCAAGCCCCTAGATAAATTGTAATTAGATCACTTGATTTTAGCGTTATTTACAAGACAATCTTTGGTTTTAGATTCATGCGATTTAACCTTTAATTGATCAATAAACTTCTGATTTCTTCAATTTAGCCCTTGAATTGGACAAATTCAGCCCCTCTATTTACAAATCTTTTACAGTTTAGACCTTCGTTTTGTATTTTATCAATCAAGTCCCTAATTCGCTATCAAACTTTAATAATTATGCAATTGAGCCCCTAATTTAACCAAATCAACTCTTCAAAATTGTAATTTTTTCCAATAAAAGCCTAAATTGACTTAAAAATCAATTTTTCTTGCAATTAAACTATCCTTAAATTCAATTAAACCTTATATAAAATTTAATTAAGTCTATAAACATTTGAATTTGGATATTTTCTTCAAATTAAATTTTCTTTGTTAATAGAGATCTCACTTGTCAATGATATACAGTCAAATTTCAATCTTTGCATTTTTAAACCTTTTCAACCAATTTTTGGCCTTTTTTTGTGCTCTAGCATCTTTTCTCACTACTATATATTTTTTTATTTGTATTTTTAAAAAAAAAATTCTACGAGAACCTAAAAATGGTTCACAACAGATGCCTCCTCTTTACAATTCTTATGGATCAAAGACTTTTTGTAATAATTTTTGTAAAGATAAATAAAACTAAACTTCCAAAACTGATCTCATCAAAACTTGGTTAATCAGAAACTCTGTCTTTATAGCAATCTCCTATCAATTAGGAACTAATGATCAAAACTATGTATAACTTGATTATCTTGAGAACCTAATATTGGCACCCGTCTAAATTTTGTCTTCTTTCTTTTCTTTTTTTTTAAACCTGAAATTCAATCTAGCAATTTCCTTTAACCAAAGCAAAAATCTATATTGCGGTTGGGATAACCTAAGATTCTTTTTAGCGATCCCCTTTAACTAGAATCAAAATCCTCAACGTGGTTAGAATAACCTTAGATCCCTTCAAGCGATCATCTTTAACTAGAACCCGTGTTTATGTGTGGTTGGGCTAACTTAAGATCACTTATGGCAAACCCCTTTAACTAGAACCAAAATCTTCTTTATTGTTGGACTAACCTGAGATCCCTCCTAACGATCTCCTTTAACCATAACTAATGTTTTCTATATGGTTGGTCTACCCTAAGATCCCTTCTAATGATTTCCTTAAACCAAAACCAAAATCCTTTACATGCTTGGGCTAACTTGAGATCCCATCTAGTGATTCCTTTTAACTGTAACCCAAAGTCTGTATTTGGTTGGGCTAACCTAAGATCCTATCTAACTATTCCTTTTAACTAGAACTTAAGTTTACGTGGTTGGGCTAACTTAAGATCCTATCTAGCAATCCCCTTCAACCAGAACCAAAGTCTACATGGTTAGGCTAATTTGAGATCCTTTTTAGTAATCCCCTTTAATTATAAACAAAATCCTCTACATGGATGGGCTAACTTGAGATCCCATCTAGCGATCCCCTTTGACTAAAATCATAGTCGATGCATGGTTCAACTAACCTATGATCCCGTCTGCTGATCTTCTTTAACTATAATCAAAATTCTCTACGTGGTTAGGCTAACCTGAGATCCCATCTGGCGATCCCTTTTAACCAGAACCAAAATTTATATGGTTAGGCTAACCTGAAATCCCATCTCACAATCCCCTTTAATCAAAACCAAAATCTATGTATTTTTCCTAGTAGCAAGGTTTGAACTAAAGACTCTTTTTGATGACAAGGTTGATCTTCTCATTTCTTTAAGACTTTCTTAATGGTATGGTTCATATCATCTTATTATCGTTCAAAGGTTATAACCATGATTCTTTGTTATTATTAGCTTAATGATTCTTTTTTTATCCTTAGTCTTATTGGACTTCTTTGAGGATTTTTCTGTAACGAACAAAAAATATACATGCAATGCTTTAAGGTTAAATGACATACATGTATCCTTACCTAATTCAAAATATAGCTCCCCCGTCTTTGATGTTTTATTGCATAGGGTGCCTTTGTTTGTTATCCAAAGCTTTCTTTGCTCTTTCAATGTACTGGCTGTTGTGCCTATCTTAGGTTGTCTTTGATGATTACTATTTTTGCTATTTACCAAGCATGATCATGCCTCCAAGTATGGTGTTGCTTGATTCATCATGAAGGATCTTAACGAATCATTCATCTCCAATTCAAGTGGTTTACTAGTGTTGTCCTCATCTTAGATTGCTAATCATCCATCAACTTGCATCCAGTTCAAACAATACTTTTCAAGTATATGTTATCATCAACCTTCTTGGAAACTATCCAATAGTATAGACATGCATCTCATAGCTTGTGGTATAAAAGCTCTTGGTTATAGGCTTCATGTTTTTCTCAATGGATCCCTTTTAGCTCGTTTAATCAGATTATGAAAAGGAATGCATTGGAATTATCAATGATATTCAATTTATCATCCATATTCATGTGGTGAAGTGTAGCTTCAAGCCTCAAAATAAATGGTCCTACAGTTAGTCCTTATAGGTGCATCCTTTCATATTTATCCAAAAATGACTATGCGATAACATCATTTGAAAGTCTTAGCCATGTTGGAGGGTAAACCCTAGATGACAATATGAAGATGTCCTTCAAGTACATCTTTACTCGCAATTGTTGTCAAGGTTTACTAGTTCATAGACTGTTCTGGAACATCATTGCCCTTAACTGATATGAGTGCACTCGTTCACTAATTCATCATTTGATTATCTTTCTTTAACCCCTTAGCTAATCTGGATATTATTTGTTTTCCTTTTAAGGGTCCATTGTATTACCCTCAGATGGTCAACATTTTAAGGAGAGTCAAGAAGTGTTAATGTCATTTCTATCAAGGATTTTGCAAATATGACTAATGATCTTCTTTCTTAACAATCTTTCTTGTTCTATAATCAAATCTCATATTTCAAAGATCATGTTTATTCAAAGTCTTATTGTTGAAATGAAATTAAAGAAATGTAAATTTTTGAAAGCATTTTTTAAAAAAAACAAGTTTCTTTAGTTAAAGATCCTACACATACCATTCAATGTAGTCCTTTAGTTATCTGATATTTTGAAAACAAAAATTGACTTATTGTAAAATAGCTTTTTCTATTTTTTTTATCCATTATAAATTCTAACTTTAGGTATATCTTTTGATGGGCTGTGATAAGGTGACCTTTTTATGAATTTCAAATAAACAAAATGCTTAAATCAAACTTAAGGCTTTATGAAGAAAGATTGTTTCCTTTTTCAACACTAATTTTGTCATCATGCATAAAAACTAGTAGCTTGATTCATGAAGTCATAACCCTTATGGAAAAGCTCTTTAAGTTTTGAAAGCATCATTTATCTGTTTAAATTGCTTACTTGATTAAAAAGGACTTTTAGAAGCATATAATGCAAGCTATGATTCATGATTATGAAAGAAAGGGAATTCACTACCTCAAAAAGGTGTTTGAGGGTTTCAAAGAGCTAGTATCAACATCAACTATTCATCAATTCTCTTTTTCTTGCTGTCTTTGTAGAGAAAGTGGCATATAACCTTATTAACCTTAAATGTAAGAATTCTCTAAACATAGGTCATATTGCAAATCCAATTTTTTCTTTGATGAATAATCATTTTAATCACTTGAACACATCAGAGGCTTCATCATGGATACTAAAAGTCATGTTTGTCGCTTATTATTTTTTTTGGTATTGATTTTTGGCATTCGTTGCACCCTTTTTTTTAATGGTTTCACATAGCCTTCCTCATGGTTTTTAACATGCCCCCAATCTATGTCTTCTTTCTTTTAGCTCTCTCTCAAATGTTAAACTTTTGTTTTTGGCCTTTTTTTTAACCATTGATTCCACTTTTATCTTCTTCCTTTTCTAACAAAAATCTCTTATTTGCCCCCAATGTAGGGTGTGATCTTAGTCAGGGTTTCTTTTGAAAGGAATATTCTATTAGGCTTAAAATGAGATTATAGGGGATATATTTCAAGTATTATGAAAGGATAAAATATAGATGGCCTTTTCTCATTTCAAGTAAGGTAAATTAAAATATATATGACCAAGAGGGCCGCTGACTGCTAGGCTTTTGTCAGGTTTGGCCAACAAAGATGGAGAACAGATCTCTTGTCGCCCGCGGCCGCTGGAGCTGCTATGGAGATGGGAGAGGTGGCTGACTACCATGGGTGAAGAAGAAAGTATGTTGGTTGGGAAAGGAGAGGATATCAGAAGTGTTGGCTGTAATGGAGGGAAATGGGGGCTGGTGTGCAGGACGTGGGGATGGCTTTGGGTAGTGACTAGGGAGGAGGGTTAGAGGTTGCTGTGAAGGAAAAAGAATGGCCAGCGGGAGGGGGCAATTGCTAGCTTTGAAAGTGATGGTTTAGGGTTAGGTTTTTTTTTGTGTTTTTTTTAATGTGCAAAATTGCCCCATCTCTTGTGTGTGTTGTAGAATCTAGTATTTATAGATAAAAATATTGCTAGGTTTTCAAACTTATTCCGTCAACTTCTTTCTTTTCTTTTGTAAATATGATTTTTCTTAGTTTTTTGGATTTTCTTAGTATTTTGGATTTTTGTTATCAACATCGACTTGAATGTGGAAAATTGGTTATTTTAAAAATAACACGTTAAAAGTGAAATGTGTTCCAAAAACCTTTGAAAATTTAAATTCTTTTGAGACGATGCTAAAAATGCTAAAAATGATGCAAATATATATATATAATATTTTTTGGATCTTCATTGTTTTTTGCTATTTTTAGATTTTTTTGACAATTTATCAAAACATAGGTAAAAAATTAGATAGCAACAGATGCCCCCTTTTTATAATGCTTACAAAGCAAAACGTCTCAATGTTTTGCATAATAAGCTTTGTAAAGAAAACTTGCCTTTTTTTCTTCCTAACTTACTCAATATCCACTCATCTAAAGAACCTTTTTTTAATGTTTCTTTCTCTTTTCTTTCTCCTTTCTTTCTTTCTCTCTTCTTCTTTTTCTCTTTTTTTTTTCCATAACATAAGATCCCATTTGGTGATCTCCTTGAACCAAAACCAAAATCTGCGTGGTTGGGTTAACTTGAGATTCCATCTCGCGATCCCCTTTAACCAGAATCAATATCATGTGTGTGGTTGTGTAATAACTCGGCTTTTCAAGCCCAAAACAATAGTAAAAATTTTTTTGTACTTAACACACCTTATGTCGGGAATTGGAGAACATGTTCCCTTCACAACATCAATACATAATCCATACATCAACAACAATCAACATTTCATTTAAAAGTGAATCTTACATAAATTCATGATATTATGTTTGCATGATTAGAAGTTTGCATTTAAAATATACATGCATAGTCATGAGTTTGTATTCTATCTAACAAATAATCATCATGAATTTAATCTAAAAGGATCTAATAATAGTTATACATTTAGTACATTGATTCATATAAAATACATCATGATTTAGAATGCAACTACATGATTCCTTGCAAAAGTAGGTTCCCGTGTATCGGGTTTCCTAAGCACCTTGTTAGCATGACGTCCATATTGTAGTACAAAACATTTACAAGAATGCAATTACTTAATAATAATAATAATAATAATAATAAGAAAATGGTTTGGTAGTTTAATGAAGCATTAATGTTATCTCATGTTTGAAGTGTGACATTTGTAGTTCCTTGATGTTCTTGGTATACACAACTTGCAGTACATATATATATGCACCAATTCTTGCAATCAACTATAATCTTAAATCTAACCATTGTTTTAAGATATCATTTGCTGAGGTTAACTATTCACTTACCTCGACCATCCCTCTTCAAATTCCATTAGCCAAAACTAATCAACCGTTTGTCCTGATCATCCCTTTGAATGAAATTAGCCGAAGCTAATCAATTGTTTGTCTCGACCATCCCTTCATATGCTATTAAACGAAGCTAATCAATCAGTTATCCTAGTCATCCATTTAGATGCCATTAGCCAAGGCTAGTCAATTATTTATCCCGGTCATCCCTTCGGATACCATTAGCTGAAGCTAGTCAACTGTTTGTCTCGGTCATCCCTTCGGATACCATTAGCTGAAGCTAGTCAACTGTTTGTCTCGGTCATCCCTTCGGATACCATTAGCTGAAGCTTGTCAATTGTTTGTCCTAGTCATCCTTTTGGATGCCATTAGCCTAAGCTAGTCAATTATTTGTCCCGGCAATCCTTTTGGATGCCATTGGCTGAAGCTAGTCAATCATTTGTCCTGGTCATCCACTCTATGAGGCTACAAGTTCTTTGTAGGAAGGAGAACCCGGTTCTGCCTTTGAGATAGTTAAAATTGCCCATCAGTAAATACTACCCTACAAGGTCTATCAAGACCCAATCTTGTTTGATGACCCATAACTGGGGTTCTACAGCTCCATATTGAGCAAGACTAATTTCTTAGTTAGCTAACATCCAAAATTACAATTACTATGAAGAAACTTGATCCTAATTCTCTCATCCTTCTACTCGAATTCTCTCTAAAAGTTAGGAGACAAATCTGTCAAGATTCACCAACCTTTCCATTTACACACAACATCCACAATTTAATTTTTTCTCTATAATCTCAACCCTAGCCAAATCACATATCATTTAAGGTTGTAAAAAAAATATCTTTATAAGAGCCAATTTATCTTATTTATTCCAATCTTCCCTCTTAATGTCAAAACAAAACATTATTGTCAATTTTACAAACTTTCTGAACAATATTCTTTTAAACACAAACCTTGACACAGTTTCTATAAACCATAAATAACAAACGAATAATATTCCAAGCAATCTATACTATCAAGTTATAGTGCATTATTATGAGTATAACATATCCAAATATTAACTTCTTCAAATGGTAAATTTTTCAGAAATATGGGTTTAACTGAATTGACATTAAACTTGCAAACCTACTATGTGAGATACACAACTTCTATATCAAATGCTTAGTTTAGATCTCCACCATTGAAAATCTAGAAAAAATCAGGAAGAACAACATATCCAAGTTATAGCTTAATCCAACAATGGCCAAAGGAGAAAACAGGCAACAAAGAAGACTGTTTAGAAGTGTATTTTCCAAGATATTTTCCTCCCTCGATATCTCTCAAACAGGGACTAATATAGAAAATCCCTATAGTGACAATATACATGACATGGATGAGAATAACATATCCAAATATCATGCTGATCTAATGGTGAAAGGTGGAGTTATAGTTATTGGTTGATTTACCATCAATATATCTTCTCTCTAGCCTTGCTTTAAATTTTCTCTCACTCTAGCCAGTCCTTCAAGAGAGAAAATAAAATGATATTTATAGTTCTAACATCTTGTTAATTACACATTTATCCCCACCCCTTTTTATTATTTATACATAAACTCCCAACCTTATGTTATTTGAATATTGACCTCTATTGATCATATGTATTCATTTTTTCCTCACAAATCTTTTTCTTTTTGATGACTTAGTACTATATTCACTTTTCATTTCATTAATTTTACTATTTTTATCTTGATTTAGGTTTCTTTAATTTAATTTAACCCATTTTACTATTGGTTAAATTTCTCATCTTTTAAATACCCGAAAAAATTATAATCGGGGGTTTACAGGTTGGGCTAACCTAAGATCCCATCCAGCAATCCGCTTTAACCAGAACCAAAATCTGCGTAGTTGGGCTAATGATTAGTACTTAAAAGTGCATTTTTATCAAGGTTTTATATCATCATTTTGCAATTGAAGTATCAATAACTCCTTAACTAAAGCATGTTTCATATTAACATATCTAATAATATAAGATACCTTTAATTTGTGGTAAATGTTCATTTTAAATGCAAGCCTATCACATAAACTAAAAGGACAAAGACATGGTCAAACTTAGAAAAGAGATATTAGTGTAGTCCAAACCAGAATATTGTTTGGTAATTAGGTCATATCTGGAGTTGTGGATCTTGGATTTAGATTTATTTTACATGGATGGAAATGTAAGATATAGGCCTATAACTTTCATATACAACCCAACATTTAAAAAGACCATTTTCAAGTTTAAATTATAGCAACAACAAAGGCGTCTGAATTTATCCTATAGCCTATGCATTATTTAGTGTTTGACCCACATCTGGAGTTCTAGAAGTCAAAATGACCCCCAATTTTTTCCTGGACAGTTTCCTATAACTTTCATGTTTCCAAGTGGTTCCAATTATGACATTATTAATGATATTTTAGGCAAATAAGTGAAGATAAGGATTGTCACAGAGTCAAGAGTTGACCACCCACTCGTCACTTAGTCATCAAATCAATAGTTCCCAAATTTGGACTATAAAAGGAGGCATTTGCCATGCATTTAGACATCTTGTTCTTCAGATCAAGATCATGCTCTTGCTTTCTCTCTTTGTATTTTTAGTAATTTTTATGCTTTGCTTTCAATAGTATCAAGTTTACGCCTTTCATTTCCTTTCATTTACATAGTTAACTTTTATCTTATTTGTTCTTATTTTGTTTATTTATTTTTCTTTCTTTAGTCATGTTTAGTTAAGTTTATTATGTCAAGATGAAAAGGTTACACTAATGGTGTAAGAAAAAATATAGTGTAAACTCAATATGAACTTTGATGTTTGATATTAACTTGTTTTGTTTTTGCTATCTTGTTCACTCTTTAATACTTTACTTTTTAAATGACTAATCTAGATTTATGTTGTATAACACTTGGTACAATAAATGCTTAGGACTTTTATAGCCCTTACTATATGGTATAACCGACACCTGAGCTATGAAAGGAACTTGATTTGTTGTGACCATAAGTGATAAGCATGAATGCCTAACAATATTTACAAGTATTAGCATTATTCGAATAAGATAACTAATGTAATCATGTTAACAATTTATAATCTGATTGGAACCTCCTCTATGTGTGGTTTTCATTTGAGTAATAAGAGTTTATATTATACTTATTTGACATACCATTAATGGATCATTTAACCTTAACATTTATTGTTATCATTGTTTCATTCTTACGTTAATCTTCCATCTTAAAGTTCTCATCATCATCATCTTCTTCTTCTATTATTATTATTAGTAGTAGTACTTCTACTATTACTACTACTACTACTACTATTATTGTTGTTATTGTTATTGTTACTATTGTTGTTGTATTATTTTTATTTATAATTTATACAATTAACCTCCCTGTGGTCCGACTTTGGTTTTGCTAGGTTATTTATTACTTCAACATTCCACTGGAGAGAAGAGATCAATCTTTTGGTTATGTCAAGTTTTTGGCACCATTGTTGGGGAGGTAAGTTCTTGTACAAATTATAGTATTTATTTTATTTTCTCTTTTCACTTATCTTGTATATAACTTTATTTCTTCTTTCTTCTTTCTTCTTTCTTCTTTCTTCTTTCTTCTTCTTTTACTTCCTTTTTTCTTTTATTATATTCCTACACGTGCATAAGAGTGTGGTCATATACATTATGTGGTAGACTTTGTAGGGTATCCTCATCATTTTCAGAAAATATAGTCGAAGAAGACAATCAATCACTTTATAATGAGAATGATGATAAGAATCGTACTAGAACACTTAAAGACTACATGAATCCCAAAGAATAAGTGCACCTTCATGTATAGTTTTTCCTCCTGATGCATCTGATTTTAATTTTAAGCCAAATGTTATTCAACTTTTACCTTTATTTCATAGCTTTGATTTAGAAAATCCATACTCGTACTTAAAAGAATTTAAGAGGTTTATAACACCTATAATAACTTAAATTATAGCATGAACACCATTAGATTAGTTTTGTTCCCTTTTTCATTGAAAGCTAAAGCTAAAACATGGCTACAACATTCGAGACTTGGATCTATTCATGTTTAGAATGAAATGCAACAACATTTTTTTAAAAAAAATTTCTATCTCATAGAATAAACTCATTCAAAAGACAAATCACCACTTTTACTTGCCCTCATCATGGTTTTGAAATATGGAGTTTGGTATCATATTTTTATAAAGGGTTAACACCTAGAGATAGGCAAATGGTTGAATTGATGTGCAATGGAACTTTTAAAGATAAAAACCCTGATGAAGTTGGAGTACTTAGACTTTTAGTTGAAAATGCTCAAAATTAGAACACCGTGGGTACTTATGAGGCACCAAATAAAGCTCAACCTCATACATCTAGTGAAGGTATATACAACCTTAAGGAAGATTATGACCTCTAAGCCAAGTTTGCATCTTTAACTAGAAAAGTCAAGGCATTAGAATTGAAAACGAGTGGTTAATTAAAATCTGTTGAAAACATTGCGTGTCAAATATGTAAAATAAATGAACACTCAACCAATAACTGTCCAACCTTGCCTTCTTTAAGGAATGGCTTTATGAACAAGCCTATGCTTTAAATAGTTTTCAAAGGGCCAACCACAATCCATATTCACAAACATAAAACCCTAGTTGGAGAAATCACCTAAATTTTAATTGAAAGAGTGATACTAACAATGGACAAACTATAGAACCACTGTTTCAAGCATACTATAATTTCCAAAATTCTCATGGATATGCACCTCCTTATGCTCCACCTCCTAGAAGAAATCTTAAGGAAACATTACATGCATTTATTGAAAAGCAAGAGACAATTAATACTCAACTTGTTCAAAGTATGACAGATTTTAAAAATAATCTTGTAAAATTGACATTTGCTCAGTTTTCAAGAAAAGGTAGGTTTCCATCTTAACTACACCAAAATCCTAAGGGAGAATACAATGTAAAAACAAGTAGTTCTAGAAGCTAACACATGGATCAAATCAAATCAGTCACTACTCTGATGTATCAGTATATATGTATCAAACATATATGTATCAGTATCGGCAACCCGAGTTACTAAGCTCATAGGAGTGTCTTAAAACCTAATACCCTAAAACCAACTGGTTTGGGATTTAGTAGTTTTAATCCTAAATTTGTTTTTATACCAAAATCTATTTTTATTAAATTGTAAGTATTAAGTTATAATCGTTGTTGTTGGAAACTTGACTATGATTCGGTGAATCATTCTCATTACACTCATGCCTTTGCTTTTATTGTACCTGGTAAGATTTGAAATTCACATTGTTGTGTTTACTTTGAATGTTTTTCTTGTTCTTAAGTTTTCTAGGTTTTAGTTTGTTTTTGATAAAAAAAAATTATTCCTATTTTTTTGTACTTCAAACTATTTTATAAACAGTAAAATAAATGATATCTAAAAATTTATTAATTTGATAGAAGTTTAGTAATCTTTATTATTGAGATCAATGTTAATTAGTTATCCCAAAAGTTTTTCTTTAAGATCACGTTTTAAGCAAAACATAAACAAGTTTTTTTTTTGTTTTAATCCTAAATTTGTTTTTATACTGAAATCTATTTTGATTAAATTGTAATTATTAAGTTATAATCGTTGATTTTGGAAACTTGACTATGATTTGGTCAATGATTCCCATTACACTTATGCCTTTACTTTCGTTGTACCTGGTAAAATTTGAAATTCACATTGTTGTGTTTACTTTAAATGTTTTTCTTGTTCTTGAGTTTTCTGGGTTTTAGTTCGTTTTTGATAAAAAATTTATTCCTATTTTTTTACTTAAAACTATTTTATAAATTGTAAAATAAATGATATTTAAAAATTTATTGATTTGATAGAAGTTTAGTAATCTTCATTGTTTGAGATCAATGTTAATTAGTTATCCCAAAATTTTGTCTAATTTTGTCTTCTAGTTCACGTGATGAAAGAGTGCAACATTTGGATTATGTGTTAAAAGAGTGCATACATTTATAGTTTTTCCACAAAACTACAAATTATAGTCCCGCGGCAAAACTACAAATTATTTACTCATGCTTAATAGTTTACAAGATTCCATCAATTAAAATATTCCATCATCTCATTCTTGAAGAAAATCATAAATATTTCTCATCTTATTTTAAGATAGGTGCTGCTATATTCACTATAATTATTTTATTCCCACTAACAGTTTTAAAAAGAACTCATATTTTATTGATGAGTTAAAAGAATGCATAGAGAGCATAGATTTGATTCCCCGGTATGCATTGAAAGAAAGATATATTTTATCTACATTTGCTGTATATACTCCCTAAACATACTTAAATTGAAAGTTGAACATACAATACAATAATAACAGTTCATATAATAATTATAAAATAAATAGTTTTTTTACATAATTTCATTCATAAATATTAGATTATAAAATAATTGTATTACACTTTTATGTTCTAATAGTTAGTCAAAATCATCTTTTTCTTCTTCAATTGAATTGTCATTAACTCCATTGCAATCTTTAACTTTGATAATACTTTTATCATCATCTTCACAACTTGTGCTTGTTCACTGGAGATTAAAACAATAGTTAACTCCTTAATGTTGACATTAACAAGACTATTATAAAAGACATGAAAATTTAATTTTTTTTCTAAGTCAATCGATGGAGCAATTTGATATGGTTCAACCAACTTATTAACTTGAAAGACATCATCTCGCAAACTTGTGTCTTCATTCTCATCTTGAACAACTTCAACACAACCCTTGGGTTTTGTTTTCAAAACAGATAACCAATCAACTCTAGAACGATCATTTCTAAAGGAAAGGGTGTATGTGTAATAAATTTATTAGCATTGCTTGACAAAAACAAAGACATCATTTACGTTGTGGAGTCTAGCTTTTGAGTTAATTTTGACTAGACTATAGTGGGAACCACTTTTATTACTCTATTAGTGGTATTATACCAATAAAATTTGAATAAAAAAAACACTATATTATGCTCGCTATGATAGTGCAATTCAATGACACCTTCTAATTTACCATAATAGTCAATTTCAAACTCACTACAAGTCGATCCTTTAACATAAACACCATTGTTATTCAGAACCAGTCTATTAGGACTGAGAATGAAACTATATAAAACCATGAATTCTAGCATCATACACATCCCTGGTGGCAAGTGGTAAATCATGAGTATAACTTCTTAACAAGAATAAAGAGCAACAAATGACTTGAATGGGTTGAATGCATCGCATATAACCCAAGGCATGTTGAAAATAAGTTATATTGCTTATGTTTTTGAGTTTATCTCCAATAAGTAGTGGAAGACCTATTCTATAGGAGTTCAATCCACATTTTAGGTAATGGAGATTTTATTGTTATTTTATTGCTATTTCACTGTTACTGTACAACCTATTTAAAGGCTTATTGTTTATTTATTCAATACACTGAGAGTATTTGATCTTCTATTTTTTTGTCCTTATGTTATAGTGGGATCAGAGCTTAAAATAGAAAAGAAAGTGTGAGAGTCTCAAAATAGTGTCCACAAAATAGTCCACAACAATAACAACTTTCTTTTGTTAGCTGTTTCCTATTTTGTAGAAATTGAAATACGATGGCATCAAAGACAAAATTTGTGTAGGCAACAATCCCTCATTTCAATGGTCACTATGATCACTAGAGCATGCTAATGGAGAATTTGTTATGATCAAAGAAGTACTGGTAGGTGGTCAATTTTGGGATAGCAGATCTAGAAAATGGGATCATTTTAACAGAAGCTCAACTAACTGAGCTGAGCAACTTGAAATTAAAAGATTTAAAGGAAAAGAATTATTAATTTCAAGCCATTGATCATTCTATCTTGGAAACAATTCTTAGCAAAGATACTTCCTAACAAATATGGGATTCTATGAAGAAGAATTATCAAGGCTCTTCAAGGGTGAAATGTTCATAGCTTCAATCTCTCAGGAGAGATTTTTAGACTTTACAAATGAAGGATGGTGAATCAGTCACTGAATATTGTGCAAAGACCATGGGGATATGAAACAAAATGCGGTTTCATGGTAAAAAGATGGATGATATTGTAATTGTTGAAACGATTCTACATTTCTTATCATCAAAATTTGATTATGTTGCTTGCTCAATTGAAAAATGTAAAGATATAGAAGCCTTTTCTCTTAATGAACTTCATAGCTCATTATTATTACATGAGTAGAAGATGAGACAAAGCACCATCACAAAGGAGCATGCTTTGAAAGCTTCTATCTTTACTAAATCTTCACACATGAGAGGAAAAGGTAGAGGCAGAGGTCGAGGCAAAGGAAATCAAGATAACAAAGATGGAGGTAGAGGAAGAGCACATGAATAACCATTTGGTAGAACTAATATGGAGTGCTATAGGTGTCATAGACTTGGTCATTATTAATCTGAATGTTATACCAAATTGCCTCATAACAAAGAAAATTGAAAGAAATCAAGCTTTTCAGAAACAAAGAAAAAGAAACTTTGTTGATGGTGTTCCATATGAAGGATAACAAATGTGAATAAGATTTTTGGTACTTATATACCAGCTGCAGTAATCACATATGTTGTAGTAAGTCTTTCTTTTTCTCATCTAAATGAAGACTTTCATACTAATGTGAGTTTTGGTGATCATTCTAAAGTTCATGTTATGGGCAAGGGTGATATTCAAATAAGAATAATAAAAAAATACAATTGAGACTATCTCAAATTTTTTTTATATTCTTGATTTGAAAAGCAATTTACTAAGCTTGGGATAGTTGCAAGAGAAGGGATACGTGACCACAATAAAGAATGGTGCTTGTGACATTTATGATCCTACAAGGGGTATGGTTTCTCATGCTAAAATGACACCAAACATATTGTTTTTGCTACAAATTCAAACTTTTCAACATTGCCTTATGGTTAGGGAAATTGATTCAACATGATTGTGGCGCTATTGCTATGGCCATTTGAATTTCAATGGCTTAAAGACACTTTATCAGAAGAACATGGTGATTGGTCTTCCCAATATTATTCATTTCAACAAGGTGTGTGAAAATTATGTTGTTGGCAAGCAACATCGTAAAGACTTTCCACAAAGAAAATCATAGAGAGCGAAGAAGGTCTTGGAGCAGTACATTCTAATCTTTGTGGATCAATAAATCCATCATTACATGGAGGTAAATGATACTTCATCATCTTCATCAATGACTATGGTTAAGAAACATGGGTTTAATTTTTGCAAGATAAGTCTGAAGCTTTTAATGCATTTAAAAACTTCAAGACACAAGTTGAGAATGAAGTAGAGAGAACCATTAAAATTCTTTTATACAGATCATGGTGGAGGATTTTGTTCAAAAGAGTTTCAAGACTTTTATGATGAACATGGAATTCAAAGACACTTGACTGCAACATACACACCACAGCAAAATGGAATATTAGAGAGAAAAAACCAAACCATTCTGAATATAGTGAAATGCATGTTGACACATATGAGTGTTTCGAAGAATTTTTTGCTAGAAGCTGTGAAATGGAGCATTCATGTTTTGAATTACAGCCCTACATTTGTTGTTCACAACATGACACCTCAAGAAGCCTGAAGTGGATGGAAGGCATTAGTTGATCATTTCAAAGTGTTTGGATGCATTTCATATGCACATGTTCCAAATGAGAAGAGAAAGAAGCTAGATGACAAAGGCATAGAATGTGTATTCTTTGGAATTAGCAAGCAAACAAAATCCTTCAAATTGTTCAATCCTATTATTAAAATAATTGTCATTAGTTGAGATGTTATGTTTAAGGAGGATAGAACTTGGAATTAGACAGAATAAAGTGCAAACTAACAACAAATACCAGTTTGTTTGATGAAAAAAAGGCTGAAGTATGTGAACAATCATACCAACAATTACAGCACCAGCAACGTCTACAAAGCCTACAATCAGACTAAGAATTACTATAGCTAAGTCATAATAAACATCAACCAGCTTAAGAGAGTTCACAATCTCAACCAAGTAGAAGAAGGCCAGTTTAGATGGAAGATTATGAGGTTAGAGGTGTTGTTCATCTCATGAACAATCCCAAGAGGATTCACAATTTTAACAAGGTAGAAGAAGGCCAGCTTGGATGAAAGATTATAAGGTGAGTGGTGGTGTTCAATCTGATGAACAATCTGATCATGTTTTTTCTCATTATGTATTTTTATCAGATTATGATCCTCTCACATTTGAAGCTACTAAAGAGTCAAAATAGCAAAAAGCCATAGATGAAGAGATCATGTCAATTGAAAAAAATAATAGCTGGGAATTGATCAAACTTCCTGAAGGACAAAAATCCATTACTGTTAAATGGATTTACAAAACCAAACTGAAGAAATATGGCAAAGTAGACAAGTATAAAGCTCAACTGGTTGCAAAGGGGTACAAGCAAAAATTTGGTATTGATTACAAAGAGGTATTTACACTAGTTGCAAGAACGGTCACTATTCGATTGGTATTATCAATTGTTGTTCAGAATTCATGGCCTCTACATCAACTTGATGTAAAGTCTGCATTCTTGCATGGAACATTGGAAGAGGAGGTGTACACTGATCAACCTCCTGGATATGTGAAACAAGGTTACGTGGATCAGGTATACAAATTAAAAAAACCATTATATGGACTAAAACAAGCACCTAGAACTTGGCATAACTGTATAGTTGCTTACTTTAGTAAGCATGATTTTTTTAATTGTCCATATGAGCATACTCTATATGTTAAATATAAAGTTGATAAGAAGGTGTGACACGACTAAGAGATTAATGTCTTCTCCTAAGTGCAGGAGTGTCGAAGTAATAAATAACCTGATAAGACCGAGGTTGAACCACATGGAGGTTAATTGTACAAATTATAAATAATAATAATACAACAACAATAATAATAATAGTAATAACTATATTAATAGTAGTAGTAGTAACAACAATAATAAAGAAAAAGAAGAAAAATTGATGAGAACTTTGAAATGAAAAATTAAAGTAATTGATGACTAATTGATGAGTAGGTGGCCAACCCTTAACTTGGTGACAATCCTTATCTTCTCTTATCTTCCCAAAATGTTATTGATGATGTCAAAATTAAAGCCACTTGAAACAAAAAGTTTTAGAAAATTGTCTCAGCTTTCTTGGGTAAAAAATTCAGCTCATTTCGACTTTTAGAACTCCAGATATGGCCAAAATACTGAACAATGCTCGGGCTTCTATGTTGTTGCAACAATTTGGACTTTAAAATGACCTTTTTAGATCTTGGGTTCCATATGAAAGTTGTAGGCCTATGTCTTACCTTTCCATCCATATAAAGTAGACCTAATGTTGAGATCTATAGCTCCAGATATGACCCAATTACCTAACAGTGTTCCGGTTTGGATTCCACGGACATCTTTTTTCTATGTTTGATCATCTCTTTACCTTTGCAATTGAAGTTCTTAAAGTTATCAATCAATCCTTTCATTTATGTGATAGGCCTGCATTTAAAATGGACATTTACCATAAATTAAAGGTATCTTACATTATTAGATAGATTATTATAAAACGTACTTTAGTTAAGGAGTTATTAATACTTCAAGTGCAAAATGATGATATAAAATCTTGATAAAAATACACTTTTAAGTATCAATCACACCCTCCAACTAACTTATTTCTAGTCCCTAGTAATCAAAGCGTTAAAATAGAAAAACAATTTGCAAATTCCACAAAGCAAGGTATTCATCATTTAATTCTCATTACTCTATCTAGATAAACAAACTCTTATTAAATTTATATAGCTGCTTAATACCTCTTAACAAGATATTCATAAACCTTTCTTTTGTGCTCAATGTTTCAACACATAATTATAGGGCTTTTCTTGTAAGAAAACAAAATTTTTGCTCTAATGTTTAAGGTTAACTTCCTTGGGTTAGGATTATTATTTTTGTTTTCTTTTCCTTTTCTCTCTCCTTTTTTTTAATACATATAATTTAAAACACCATGCATCTTTAACCCATATAGCGAGCTTTCAGCTAATGACTCCCAGACTAGTTGGTCTTAGGGCATTAGGTGTTAAGACACCCCTACGAGCTTAGTAACTCGGGTCGCAGATACTCATATGTAGATAGTGCAATGTTTGATTCCCTTAAGCTTTTCTCCTCAACCCATGTAACAAGCTCTAGGCCAATAGCTCCAAAGTCAGTTGACTTTAGGGTATTAGGTGTTAAAACACCCCTTCGGGCTTAATTGCTTAGGTTAATGAGGCTACGAAACCAAACTTATCTATATTTTTATTATTATTATTATTTTCTTTTTTTTTCTTTTTTCTTTTTTTTCTTTATTATTTTTTTCTTTTTTTTAATTATATATTATCCCTTTCCCTTAGTTGTTACCTTTAACAAAAGAACATAAATAATGTAATAATCTAATATGTAACCCACAATCATATATTAAAGTGTGTGTGTGTAAATTAAGGTTTAAGAATACATGTTAAATAAGTATATGAGCAGAATTAAGTGATAACAATGCAAGAATTTGTAAATCTGAATATTTCAAGAAGTATTATGATAGACCTTGTTACGAATGATTACTAAGATGCATCTCAAGAGTCATAAAAAATTATCCTTACTTTGCCATCATAGTAACAACCATTTTGCACATGTTTTAAGAAATAGAAAACACAGTTTTTTTTAAGCTACTACCCTTTCCCCCTAACTAAAACAAGACATTGTCCTCAATGTTTAAAGGTAGAAAGATAGAGTATAGAAGATATCACCTGAAATAACAAACCTGAAACACTCTGAAGCAAACATAAGTAATAATAAAACACAATAATAAAACCAAAAGACACAAAGAGCATGTGTATGTACAAGTAGTTGTAATTGTGGCTCACATCTTCCTTTGGTTCTACATCTAAGAAAGGCTTAAACACCCTTTATAGGTCGGGGATAGGCTTCCCATCCAGTTTTCTTAAAAGATGACAAATAAGGTCTTTTTTAGTTAGATTCCTAAGACTAAGTCGATCATGTTTCTTATGAAATAGCGGCCATAAATCATGAATTGCACGATGCACATCTCTACTAGGATGCGTCTCGAGAGTCAATAGAAGGTTATCTAAAGACTCCTTACTCAGGCCATCCTTAATGAATTGTATTTTATCTTCACGATTTATAGATACCATTCCTAAAGAATGACATTGTGTATTACAAGTCCATCTAGCACATCGATGACAAACATTTAGTCGTTTTGCATGATGTCTCTTTGCAAAAGTACTTTTACCTATTCTAGGCATGTGTGAAATGAAGGAGTTAGAGGACTCACCTGATAATTAGACTTTTGCTTCAATCAACCAGCGAATATCTTCAGGAATTCCATGATTCATTAACAATCTCAATCTTGCACATCTAGCACGGTAAATTCTGAGGTAGAGCGGGAATATACTTTTTTAATTTTGCAAGATTAGCATCCATTTTCAAATGAGAATTGGAAAAGAGATTCAAAGAATTGTAGAAATGTATATACAGATATCAGTTATTGTGGGAAACTGAAAGAACCGATTTAAGTCACAGAGTACCGTAATCCATCATTTGACCAGGGTAAGAGAAACTAGCAAAAATCACTAGAAAAAAGGAACACAAAAATAATATGAGAAAAACCAAATAATCAACCTTTATCTACAAGATCATTCAAACCAGTTGATTTATTTTCACTAGGAAAATTATCAAAGTAAGCTTTTAAACGATGTTCATTTTCCTTAAAAACATTATCATTCATTGAATTATCAATATCACAAGCCCCATAAGGATTGCTCCATCCTGATCTTAGCTCTTTAAGGAATGCATAAAGTTGAGAATTATAATACAAAATGTTTTAACCAGTATCAACTTTTTGACAATTTTCACAAGTTTTGCATATTGCATGCGTGTCCTTGAACATGGTGGGCCAATAAAATTCATTTTGAAAGATTTTTGCAGCTGTCTTTTTTGACGAGAAATAACTTCCACATGCTTCAAAATGACAAAGTTTAATGACACTATGTACCTCATTGTCATGAATTAATCTTTGAAATATTTGATCAGGATAATATTTGAATAAGTTAGGGTCATCACAATAAAAATTCTTCACTTCGTTCAAAAACTTTTCTTTGTCTTGGGTACTCCAATCAGTTAGCAAATCTCCTAAAGCAAGAAAATTGATATTTGGTGTGATGTCAGATGTTGAATTTGGTGTCACTGTTGACAAAAGATCCACATTAACATTTTCAATGCTTTTTTCATTCGTGAATTCTTCCTTAAAATAACTCATTTGCAAATCTTCCGATTCATCCAACTCATTTTTATTTAAAGTAGATTCAAGTTGATCATAAACTAATTCATCAATATGATCTACTTCTTGTAAATCATTATCATCTCCAAGTTGCTTGCAAATGTTAAAAATATTCATCTCCAATGTCATGTTTCCAAATGATAGTTTCATCAGTCCATTCCTGTAATTAATCAATACGTTAGAGGTTGCAAGAAACAAATATCGTAAAATAATAGGAAATGAATTACATGCTTCAACAGGTTGTGTGTCCATGATAATAAAATCCACAGGACAAATGAATTTATCAACTTGTACTAACATATCTTCAATTATTCCTCTAAACACTTTTATAAATCTATCGGCAAGTAAAAGAGTTATAGATGTTGGTTTCAACTCACCTAGATTGAGACTCTAAAAAACTGAATATGGAAGTAAATTCACATTAGCACCAAGATCAAGTAAGGCTCTTTCAATTTTATGCTCTCCAATAAAGCAAGAAATTGTAGGACAACCAGGGTCTTTATATTTCAAAGCATTATTGTTCTGAAGAATAACACTTACTTGTTCGGCTAGAAAGGCTTTCTTTTTCACATTCAGTTTCCTCTTCACAATGTATAGATCTTTTAAAAATTTAGTATAAGAAGGAACCTCTTTAATAGCATTTAGCAAAGGTATATTGATCCTTACCTGTTTGAAAATTTCAAAGATTTCAGAGTTGTGGTTGACTTTCCTTTCTTTGGTCATGGCTTGAGGAAATAGAAATACTATTGGAGAATCAGTCTTTTCTTTGCAATTTTCAGATTCAACCCCTTCCTTACCCTTAGAGATTGACTCATCATCTTTCTCATAAGGTTCAAGAGAGAGTTTTTCAATAACCTTACCACTACGAAGAGTAGTGACTGATTTAACGTGATCCATATGTTGGCTTCTAGAACTACTTGCATTTCCATTTTATTGCCCCTTGGGATTTTCTTGTGGTTGAGATGGAAACTTACCTTTCTCTTGGAAACTGAAAGCAGATGTTAATTTTGCAAGAGTATCTTTAAAATTTGTCATGTTTTGAGTAAGTTGAGCATTGATTGTTGCTTGTTTTTCAATTAATGCATGCAATGTTTCCTCGAGATTTCTTCTACAAGGTAGAGCATAAGGAGGTGCATATCCATGAGAATTTTGGAAATTATGGTGTGCTTAAAACAATGGTTGTGACGTTTGTGCATTATTGTTCTCACTCCTTCAACTAAAATTTGGATGATTTCTCCAACTAGGGTTGTATGTTTGTGAGTATGGGTTATGGTTGGCCCTTTGAAAACTGTTTAAAGCATGAGCTTGTTCATGGAGACATTCCTTAAAAGAAGGCAAGGTTGGACAACTATCGGTTAAGTGTTCATTTGTTTCACATACTTGACACGCAATGTTTTCAATAGAGTTTAATTGACCACTCTTTTTCAATTCTAGTACCTCAACTTTTCTAGCTAAAGATGCAAACTTGGCTTGAAGGTCATGATCTTCCCTAAGGTTGTACATACCTCCACTACATGTATGAGGTTTAGTTTTACTCGGTGCCTCATAAGTACCCACAATGTCCTAATTTTGAGCATTTTTAGCTAATAAGTATAAGTACTTCATTGCTTCATTAAAGTCTTTATCTTCAAAAGTTCCATTGCACATCAATTTAACCATTTGCCTATCTTTAGGTGTTAACCCTTCATAAAAATGTGAAATCAATATCTATATTTCAAAACCACGATGAGGGCAAGTACTAAGCAAGTCTTGATACTTATCCCAACATTGGTAAAATGTTTCTCCTGGTTTTTGAGTGAAAGTGGTGATTTGTCTTTTGAAAGAGGTTGTTCTGTGAGATGGGAAAAACTTTTTTAAAAACTATTGTTGCATTTTATCCCAAGCACGAATTGATCCTGGTCTCAAATTTTGTAGCCATGTTTTAGCTTTATCTTTCAATGAAAAAGGAAAAAGCTTTAATGTGATGGTGTTCGTGCTACAATTTAAATTATTATATGTGTTGCAGACCTCCTCAAATTCCTTTAAATGCATGTATGGATTTTCCAATTCTAAACCATGAAAAGAAGGTAAAAGTTGAATAATGTCTGGCTTAAAATTAAAGTGAGATGCATCATGAGGAAAAACTATGCATGATGTTGCACTTGTTCTTGTGGGATTAATGTGGTCTCTCAGTGTTCTAGCACGATTATTCTCATTATTTTCATTATGAAGTGATTGATTGTCTTCTTCGGCCATATTTTCTGAAAATGATGAGGATACCCTACAAAGTCTACCACTTGCTGTAAGTGACCACACTCTCATGCACATGTAGGAATAGAATAAAAGGTAAAAGAAAACAAAAGAAGAAGAAACAAGAGAAAAGAAATAAAGTTATATACAAGAAAAGTGAAAAAAAGAGAAAATAAACTAAAAATTATAATTTATACAAAACTTGCCTCCTCGGCAACGACGCCAAAAACTTGACACGACTAAGAGATTAATGTCTTCTCCCAAGTGCAGGAGTGTCGAAGTAATAAATAACCCGACAAGACTGGGGTTGAACCACAGGGAGGTTAATTCTACAAATTATAAATAATAATAATACAACAACAAGAACAATAACAACAATAATAATAGTAATAACTATATTAGTAGTAGTAGTAGTAGTAGTAGTAGTAACAACAATAATAAAGAAAAAGAAGAAAAATTGATGAGAACTTTGAGATGAAAAATTAAAGTAAGGATTAAACAACGATAACAAACAATGTCAAGGTTAGAGGATCCACTAATGGTATGTCAAAGAAGTATAGTATAAACTCTTATTATTCAATTGGAAACCACACATAAAGGAGGTTCCAATCTGATTATAGATTGTTAACATGATTACATTAGTCATCTTATTCAATTAATGCTAATACTTGTAAATTTTGTCAAGCATTCATGATTATAACTTATGTTAACAACAAATCAAGTTCCTTTCATAGCTCAAGTGTCGGTTAAACCATACAGTATGGGCTATGAATGTGCCAAGCATTTGTTATACCAATTGTTATACAACATAAATCAGGATTAGTCATTTAACAAGCAAAGTATTAAAGAGTGAACAAGATAACAAATATAAAACATGTTAGTATCAAACATTAAAGTCTATATTAAGTTTATACCATATTCTTACACCATTAGTGTAACCTTTTCACCTTGACATAATAAAGTTAGCTAGACATAATGAAAGAAAGAAAAATAGATAAAGAAAATAAGAACATAAATAAGATAAGAGTTAACCAAGTAAAGGAAAGGAAAGGAAAGACATAAACTTGATATTAATGAAAGCAAAATATAATCAATACAAAAAATACAAAGAGAGAAAACAAGAGCTTGATCTTGATCTAGATACGAAGATGCCTAAATGCATGGCAAATACCTCTTTTTATAGGCCAAAATTGGGAACTATTTATTTGATGACTAATTGATGAGTAGGTGGTCAACCCTTGACTTGGTGACAATTCTTATCCTCTCTTGTCTGCCCTTAATGTCATTGATGATGTCAAAATTAAAGCCACTTGAAATAGAAAGTTCTAGAAAATTGTCTCAGCTTTCTTGTATAAAAAATTCAGCTCATTTCAACTTCTAGATCTCTAGATATGGCCAAAATACTGAACAGTGCTCAAGCTTCTATGTTGTTGCAATAATTTGGACTTGAAAATGACCTTTTTAGATCTTGGGCTCCATATGAAAGTTGTAGGCCTATGTCTTACCTTTCCATCCATATAAAGTAGACCTAAGGTTGAGATCTATAGCTCTAAACATGACCCAATTACCGAACAGTGTTCCGGTTTGGATTGCACCGACATCTCTTTTCTATGTTTGATCATCTCTTTGCCTTTGCAATTGAAGTTCTTAAAGTCATCAATCAATCCTTTCATTTATGTGATAGGCCTGCATTTAAAATGGATATTTACCACAAATTAAAGGTATCTTATATTATTAGATAGATTGTTATAAAACGTACTTTAGTTAAAGAGTTATTGAGACTTCAAGTGCAAAATGATGATATAAAACCTTGATAAAAATACACTTGTAAGTATCAATCAAGGTGTTAGTTGTGTGCTTATATGTTGATGATCTCATTTATATAGGTAATGATAGATCCATATTTAATAAGTTTGAGAATTTTATGATAAGGGAATTTGATATGACAGATTTGGAGTTGATGCATTATTAGTTGTGTGCAATCATATAATGGTATATTTATATCATAGAAAAAATATGCTCTGGAGATTTTAGATACGTTTAAAATGACAAATTACAATTTGGTTTCCACCCCAACTAATCTCATCTTGAAACTCATCAAAGATGATGATGGAAAGAAAGTGAATGCTTCTCTTTATAAGCAAATAGTTAGGAGTCTTATGAATTTAATATCAACCAGGCTAGATATCATGTATGTTGTCAGCTTAATCTACAGATATATGGAGTGTCCAATTAAAGCTCACCTCTTGGCTACAAAAAGATTGTTTTGCTACTTGAAAGGCATTACAAACTATGGAATCTTATATAAAAGTGATAGAAACTCAAGTTTGATTGATTTTTCAAATAATGATTGTCTGAAGATCTTGATGATAGAAAGAGTACTTCTAGATTGGTGTTTATGTTAAATTTTGGAGTTGTTTCATAGTCATTAAAAAAATAACAAATAGTAGCTTTGTCAACTATTGAAGCTAAATTTGTTGCTGCAGCATCAACTTCAAGTCAAACAATTTTGTTATACAGGCTACTTGACTTCTTACAAAACAACCAGTAGCAAGGTCCAACCTTAATTTGTTGTGATAACATGCCTACCATAAAGCTTTCAAAGAATCCATTACTTAATAGGAGAAGAAAACACATTGATGTCAGGTTTCACTTCTTACGTGATCTATATAAGGAAGGTGTTATTCATTTAGTGTTCTATAAGAGTGAAGATCAGATTGTAAATATATTAACTAAGCCTCTTAAGCCTGTAATTTTTGCTAAGCTTCGAAATCTAATTGGACTTTTCTCTTCAAAAGATACCATCAGAGAAGGAGTAGTAGTTGTTAATTCCTAAACCAATATCTATAGATATTAGTTTAAATGAAGGTGTTAAAAATAAGTTATGTTGCTTATGATTTTGAGTTTATCTACAATAAGTAGTGCAAGACTTATTTTTTAGGAAATACCTATTCTATTGGAGTTCAATCCACGTTTAAGGTAATGGAGATTTTATTGTTATTCTGTTACTATTTCATTATTACTGTACAGTTACATGACCAAAAGATTGATGTATTCTCTCAAGTGTAGGAGTGTCGAAGTAATAAATAACCCATAAGACTAGAGTCTAACTATAGGAAGGTTAATTGTATAAATTATAAATAACAACAATACAACAACAACAACAACAACAATAATAATAGAAGAAAAAAAAGAAATTGATGAGAACTTTGAAATGGAAGATCAATGTAAAGATTAAACAATGATTATAACTTATGTTAACAACAAATGTCAAGGTTAAAGGATCTACTAATAGTATTTCAAACAAATATACTATAAACTCTCATTATTCTATTACACACAAAGGAGTTTCTAATCAGATTATAACTTGTTAACGTGATTATATTAGTTATCTTATTCGAATAATGCTAATAGTTGTAAATATTATCAAGCATTCATGATTATAACTTATGTTAACAACAAATCAAGTTCCTTTCATAGCACAAGTGTTAGTTATACCATACGGTTGGGCTATGAAAGTGCCAAGTAATTATTGTACCAAGTGTTATACAACACAAATCTAGATCAATCATTTAACAACCAAAGTATTAAAAGTGAATAAGATAATAAATACAAAACATGTTCGTATCAAACATTAAAGTCTATATTGAGTTTACACTATACTTATTATTACACCATTAATGCAACCTTTTCACCTTGACATAATAAACTTAGCTAAATATAATGAAAGAGAGAAACATAATAAAAAAGATAAGAATATAAATAAGATAAAAGTTAACTAAGTAAAGGAAAAGAAATGAAAGGCGTAAACAAGATATTCATGAAAGCTAAAATTTAATCTTGTTGCTTCCAAGGAAGAAAATAAGGGTTAAATGTTGAGGAAGAACCAATATAACTATTAGAGACATGAGATAGAGGACATGACACTAGGCCATCAATAAAGTGAAAAACATCTTGTCCAAAGAGATAGGGCTTCATCTGCATTCACCAATAGAGATAATTTATGTTCATATGTTTCAATAAAACAACTTGGTGGGTGTTTGAGAGAGCAATGATAGTTGGAGTTTATGTACCCATAATATACAGAGGAACAACAAAGACTTGGTAGAGGAGTCATTGAGTTATTCTGCAAGGAAAGGCTACTAATGTGGAGGAAGAACACCACCAGCAATAGCTTATAGATGGTTGACCGATGGATGGGGCTGCACCACCAATGGTAAGGGAGAAATCAGCTAAAGTGCCTATAGAGTCCATTTTAGTAAGGAGGAGAAAAGGTTGGCTGCAAGGGAGAGAGGGAGAGAAGAGTTATGATGGCAAAGGGCTCTGATACCAAGTTAAAAATAATTAAAAGGCTTAACCTATTGGTTAGCCAATCATTTCTATATGAGCTTGAAGTTTCCTTCGTAACTCCTAGAACTTCTTCGTAGTGTCTTCGTTCCATGCCTCATTTCATATGGAACTTCAAAGTGGCTTTATTTCATTATATTCCATTCATATTCCAATTCCATTCATTTAATATCCCCTTTCTTTGGTGTCATTGACATAAGAGATGTCGTTTGTAGTCTATCTATTTTTATTTCTATATATTTGGAAAGTTTCAAAACCATCATATATGTGTAGGGCAATATACAATAATAATGGTGGAGGTTACCACACAAGAGTATGACTACAATATTTCTATATAGGTATATTCTATAATAAAATAACAACTAACTCATCACTAAGACTATTATCGAAAACATAAAAATTTGAATTTTTTTCTAAGTCAGCAACTAGATATGGTTCCACAAACTCATTAACTTGAAAGACATTATCTCCCACATTGTATCTTCATTCTCATCTTGAATAACCTCGAGACGACCTTTGGGTTCAACTATTGAATGATCCTTTCTAAAGGAAGGGGTGTATGTTTAATTTCGATCAGACCATAGTGGGGCTCTACTCCAATTCCTCTATTACTGGTGTCATATCAATAGCATTTGAATAACAAACATTTTATTATACTCGCTATGATACTGCGATTCCATGAACCCTTCTAATTTACCATAATAATCAATTTCGAACTCACTACAAGTTCATTCCTTAAAACAAATACTACTGTTAATCTGAATTGGATTGTTCGTATTGGGTATGACCATAAATAAAAATATGAACTTCGATCTTATACACATCCTTGATGGCAACTTGTAAACCATGAGTAACTAGCAAATAAAAATAATAAACATCAAATGACCCAAATAGGTTGGTTTTGTTATACACAACTTAGGACACATCTTTCTTTATTCAGCTGAAAAATTAATTAATAATTTTAAAATGGGCTTGTTAGTAGCTAAACATGTTGTAAACAAAATTTTAAGTTTTGAATTCTTTTAGGAAGATACTGGGAATATAAAAAATAAAACACATATATCAAGAATAGTTTTTTGGATTTTTTTTTTGTATTTTGCAATTGTTTTGGTTTTCAAAAAAATAAAAAAAAAAGGTCAAAAAAAGTGGTTATGACATTCTCATTACTTCTCCTTCTAGTTCTTGTGTTGAACGAGTACAAAGATCTGGAATATTTGTTACATTTAATTAAGCGTGCTCCTCTTGTTCGACAAAACTACAAATTATTGTCCTATGGCGAAGACTTTTTGTATAGGTTAAAAGCTTCGCGACCACTTTGCTTTCTTAGCCAGCTGATCAAATAGGTTAAAAGTTTCGGGACCGCTTAGCGAACAGAATGCGTGTTTGCCAAATGGTTGTGATTGTGAATAATTACATCTAGGAAAAAATGCATATGGACACCTATAGTCCGTAATTTTTCTTCATGAATTGCCTAACGCAAACAAGAGCAAGAAAAATATAGGACAGTTAACTTCTACCATATATATTCATATCTTATTATTGTCATATCAAACTTAAAAAGATTGGGAACCATGGAACCCATAAAATTGTACTCTAAAAATCCAACAGCTCACTATAAGTAATTGGTATGGTCATTATTGTTATTACTCTTTTTTTGGGCTCTGCATTAAAAAAAATAAGAGAGAAAATACAAAAAGATTGAAAATATATTGAAAAAATATCAAAAAATTTACTAGTAAGAAGAGTATCTTTGAATGCCTAGAGAATTACCAAAAATTGGTTGAGAATCAAGCATGTAAAATTAAAAAAATTAACAGTGTATGCATATTGACGAAGACTCTATTGATAAAGAAAATTCAACTTGAGGAGAGAAATTCAAAATTGAATGTTTAAGGGTTCAATTAGATTTTTTGAAGGTTTAATTGAATTTATTGAGGGCTTAGTTGCAAGAAAACTTTATTTATTAGTCAATTTAGGCTTCAATTAGAAGAAATTAAAGTCTAGAGGTTGAATTGAAAATTGTAAAAGTTAATTTCGTAAAATCAGTGACTTAACTACATAAATATGGAAGTTTGATTGGTAATTAGGAACTTGATTGAAGAAATAAAAAATCAAGGATTAAATTAGAAAAGACACTTGAATCTAGGGGCTGAAATTAACCTTATACAATCAAATAAAGAGATATAGAAATAAGATAAAAAAAACACGTGTGGGAGAGAAATCATACACTTGCTGTAAAAGAAGTTTTATTATATAATGGTGCTGATAGAAGAAGTTTTATTATATAATGGTGCTGATAGAAGAGTCACAAAATATAAATGTATTTTAATCTAAAATTTCATGGAAAAATTACAAGTTCATGAAAAAAAAGTCGGTAAAATCCAAGAAAAAATAGATGCAAAAGTATTATTTTCAAACAACATGATTCTGTATATTCACGTAGGGTAGATGACATGTACAAAGCAAAACTTAACAGGGATGAGGATAATTATAACAATCGGGACGAGGATTTCAATTGCACTTAACATTTTTTTACTTCTGGCCCTTCTTAATCCCGGAGCCCTTCTTAACAGTAATTTGAGGGGGTACGGTAGTATTATCTGACCTTGATCTCGGCATTGGATAACCTCAAGCAGTGTTTGTTCAAGAACAGCGAGCAGCTGTTGTCTCGGAACGTAAATATGTAAAGAAAATAGAAACTTACACCAAATGAAAATCCTTGACAGAATTACCGAATCCAATTACCGGTGGAAAAAAATAGAAAGGCAATTTGTAGTAAAAACTCAATGATCTCTGAGCCAAGCCCCCGCAAGGTATTCCAAGCTTATTTTACAGAATATCAACTCACCCCGTTTTTTTTTTCCTTCCAAAAAACTATAAAAGAATAGAATTATTTTCTTAAATAGCACAAATGGCCTTCAGTACATTTGAATAACGATTCGTTACTTGGTGGCACAAAGGTTCTCTCGAGTGCCAAGTTCAATTATTGTAAAATTGATTCCTTCCAAATTGTTCCCCGCAATCGATGAGACTTAAATTTCTTTGTGAATCTCATTCCTTATAACTAAACTTTTCCTTTCCAATTTATTTTCATAATCTGTTTTTTTTTCTTTAACTGATCTTGATTCTCTCCAAACTTGATATCTTTATTTCCTACCCTAGTTAACTTCATGAAATAATCAGTGTGACACAATCTAACCATTAACCATCTCATTATGATGGGTAACTTTTCTAATTGAATTTTTTTTGTATTTTTTAATTATAAAAGTTATCCATGAAAAGTTTTTCACCTAAATAGGCTGCCTATAAGAATTAGTATTAGTTGACCTGAATTGTTTTTGTATTTTTCAATTGAAAAGATCATTTATTACAATGAAATCCTTCAAATTTTTGATTTGGACAAGTTGCCTATAAAAAATAGACCAATCTGAAAAACAAATCTTCATATATTTCATCAATGGACATGTTACCCATTACTAAATTCGATTCCGAACATTTAGATGATATCACCCAATGATTGAATCAGCCAGATGACTTTCTAGTGACAAGAACAAGCAACAAACGAAGTATAGATATGGAGACACCATGAAAACTAAGGAAAAGTCAAAGCTAAAAAGCTTCTTATTTATTTTAGTTTTATTTATATATGCCCAACACATGATAGCAGGCAATCGAACTCCGTCATACAGAATTGCAGCAGATAATATTACTGATCAATATCATCCTGACTCCATTTTAGGTGCTCTCTGTGCATCTGGTTTAAACATCACATGAAGAGGGTCGACATCGGGAGCCATGTGATTGTCACTGTTGACGCTGAGCATTCACAGAAGGGTTCGGACATTGGACAAAATGAAAGCTGATAAAAACTATTATCAACTTCATACTTGGTGATCTTAAACCGATTCAATCCATCAACACCGCCTGTGGTCACAATGAATCCTTCGGATTCAATCAACCAAATAGTGTTTTACTCGTGCTGACCTTCGACAAAACTACAAATTATAGTCCTTGAGCAAAGAGTTGTCGTATAGGTTTTGAGCTCTTGCCTCCTGCTTACTTGATTTATCCCACAAAAGTGTTTTACTCGTGCTGAATAGGTTATATTTGATCCTATCAATTAACTTAAAATTTAAATCTCTTAAATATAAATAAATAAACTATATTCTTTTGAAACGAGAATTTTTTTACTCATTAATCGTTTAATAATTGGTGAGCTTGACAACTCAGAAATAAACAAAGTCATCTAGTCTATAAAAAACTTCAACTAAAACTATTAATTAAACCTTCAAAATAAAATTTAAGTTGTTAAGCTCGGAATCGGTCATTTAAAATGAAATTACATGTACTAGTATAAAATGATGATTTTTTTTTTAAATTGTCAAAAAAAATGTTACTTGATTTATCCTACATGATGGTGCATCAAAGTTCACATTTAGATAAGAGCCTTCGCGGATGACACCATCTTTGGATTTTATAGCTGGTGAAAATGTTATTGGGAGGCTCTCGTTCAAAGTGGAAAGTACAACAATTAATTAAACAAATCCACAAAAATATAAATTATAGTGTTTTACTCGTGCCGACGTTCGACGAAACTACAAATTATAGTCCTTTAGCGAAGAGTTGTCGTATAGGTTTTAAGCTCTTGCCTCTTGCTTACTTGATTTATCCCACAATAGTGATTTACCCGTGCTGAATAGAAATTATAGTCCATTAGCAAGGAGATGTATAGATTTTGAGCTCTTTTCGCAGGCACCACTTGCTTAAAATGATAAAATTAGTCTGATTAATGAACGTAAAAAATTTAAATTTATTAAATGCAATTAAATAAACTATATTCTTTTGAAACGACAATTGCTTTAATCATTAATCGTGCAATAATTGGTGAGCTTGACAGCTCGAAAACAAACAAAATATTTTCAGCAAAGAGTTGTCGTTTAGGTTTTGAGTTTGATTTACATAAAATTCGTTCTATTAAGATATTTCCTCATCTTATTCTGGCAGAAAATAATAAATATTTTTCATTTTATTTTAAAATGGATACTTGTAAATACTGAGATTATATGATATAAAATTGATTATACAAAAAAAAATATTATTATCCTTGAGTGTTCGACTTGAAATAGGTTATATTGTTAGTTTGTTTTAACTTGCTAAGACATTCTTTTATTTTGTTTTTGATAGTTTGATATATATATATATAATTTTTTTTTGTATTTTCTTATTTTTATGGGAACCCAAAAGTAGGTAACAACAGATGTCCCATCTTTACAATGCTTACAAAGCAAAAACATCGTCAATGTCTTACATGGTAAGCTTGTAAAGAAAAAATTAAAAGAAAACGAAAATGATCTTATTATCTTAGGTCATTTGTCATTTTTTGAAGAAAATTGATCTACTTTCATGGCAGACCTTCCCACAAATACTCACTAGTCTATTTTCACGGACGACTTGCCCACACATGTTCATCCTAGTTCAGGGTGACTGGCCTACACACACTACATGCTCACACGATCTATTTTCATAGGTGACCTATCCTCACACTCATATTGATCTATTTTCAGGGGCGACCTGCCTATACATGTTCATCCTAATCTATTTTCAAGGGCGACTAATTAAAATTTAAAAGTGTGTTTTTATCAAGATTTTATATCATCATTCTACGCTTAAAGTATCAATAACTCTTTAACTAAAACATGTTTTATAATAATATATCTAATAATATAGAGATTTTTTATTTGTGGTAAATGTTCATTTTAAATGTAGGCCTATCACATAAATGAAAGGATTGATTGATGAATTTAAGAACTGAAATTGAAAGGACAAAGAGATAGCTAGACTTAAAAAAGAGATGCTGGTGCAGTCTAAATCGAAACACTATTTGATAATTGAGTCATAGTTGGAGTTGTAGATCTCAAATTTACTTTATATGAATTGAAAGGTCAGACATATGTCTACTACTTTTATATGGAGCTCAAGATCGAAAAAGGTCATTTTCAAGTTCAAGTTGAAGGAACAGCAAAAAAAAGTCTGAATCTATCCTCTAGCCCGAGCATTGTTCAGTGATTGACCCATATCTAGAGTTCTAGAAGTCTAAATGATCTGAATGTTTTACACAAGAAAGGTGAAATAATTTCCTACAACTTTCATGTTTTCAAGTGGTTTCAATTTTGACATTATCAATGATGTTTTGGGTAGACAAGAGAAGATAAGGATTGTTACCAAGTCAAGAGTTGGCCACCCATAAATCAATTAGTCATCAAATCAACAGTTTCCAATTTTGACCTATAAAAGGAAGCATTTTCCATGCATTTAGGCATCTTAGTTTTCAGATCAAGATCATGCTTTTGCTTTCTCTCTTTGTATTTGTGTAATACTTAAGTTTTGCTTTCATTAATATCAAGTTTATGACTTTCAATTCTTTTCCTTTACTTAGTTAATTTTTATCTTATTTTATTTATTTATTTTTCTTTCTTTCATTATGTGTAGCTAAGTTTATTATGTCAAGGTGAAAAGGTTACACTAATGGTGTAAGAATAAGTATAGTGTAAACTTAATATGGACTTTAATATTTGATACTAACATGTTTTATATTTGTTATCTTGTTCACTCTTTAATACTTTGCTTGTTAAATGACTAATCTTGATTTATGTTGTATAACAATTGGTACAATAAATACTTGGCACTTTCATAGCCTATACTATATGGTATAACCGACACCTGAGTTATGAAAGAAACTTGATTTGTTGTTAACATAAGTTACAATCATGAATGCTTGACGAGATTTACAAGTATTAGCATTAATCAAATAAGATGACTAATGTAATCATGTTAATAATCTATAATCTGATTGGAACCTCTTTTGTGTGTGGTTTCCAATTGAATAATAAGAGTTCATACTATATTTGTTTCATATACCATTAGTGGAACCTCTAACCTTGACATTTATTGTTATCATTGTTTAATCCTTACATGAATATTACATCCCAAAGTTCTCATCTCCTTCTTGCTCTCCTTTACTACTACTACTACTACTACTACTACTACTACTACTACTATTATTGTTAGTTGTTGTTGTTGCTGTATTATTATCATTTATAATTTATACAATTAATATCCTCGTGGTTCGATCCTGATCTTGCAAGGTTATTTATTACTTCGACACTTCTACATTTGGGAGAAAACATCAATCTTTTAGTCGTGTCAAGTTTTTGGCGCCATTGCTGGGGAGGTAAGTTGTTGTATAAATTATAGCATTTATTCTATTTTCTCTTTTCACTTTTCTTGTATATAACTTTGTTTCTTTTCTCTTGTTTCTTCTTCTTCTATTTACTTTTTTCCTTTTATTCTATTCCTACACATGCATGAGAGTGTGGTCACATACATCAAGTGGTAGACTTTGTAGGGTATCCTCATCATTTTTAGACAATATGGCCAAAGAAGATAATCAATCACTTTATAATGAGAATAACCATGTTAGAACACTTAGAGACCACATGAATCCTACAAGAACAAGTGCACCATCATGTATATTTTTTCTTCCTGATGCATCTCATTTTAATTTTAAGCCAGACATTATTCAACTTTTACCTTCCTTTCATAGCTTAGATTTAAAAAATCCATACTTACATTTAAGGGAATTTGAGAAGGTTTGTAACACCTATAATGACTCAAATTGTAGCATGAACACCATTAGATTAAAGCTTTTTCCTTTTTCATTAAAAGATAAAGCTAAAATATGGCCATAAAATTTGAGATAAGAATCCATTTATGCATGGGATGAAATGTAATAATAGTTTTTAAAAAAGTTTTTTCCATCTCACAGAACAAATTCATTCAAAAGACAAATCACCACTTTCACTCAAAAACCAGGAGAAACATTTTACCAATGTTGGATAGGTATTGAGACTTGCTTAATTCTTGCCCTCATCATGGTTTTAAAACATGAGGAATGAAGGGTTAACACCTAGAGATAGGCAAATGGTTGAATTGATATGCAATGGAACTTTTTAAGATAAAGACCCTGATGAAGCAATGGAGTACTTAGACTTGTTAGTTACAAATGTTCAAAATTAGGACACCACAGGTACTTATGAGGTACCGAGTAAAACTCAACTTCATACATCTAATGGAGGTATGTACAATCTTAAGGAGGATCATGACCTTCAAGCAAAGTTTGCATCTTTAGATAGAAAAGTCGAGGAACTAGAATTGAAAAGCAGTGGTCAATTAAAATCTGTTGAAAACATTGCTTGTCAAATATGTGAAACAAATGAACACTCAACCAATAATTGTCCAACCTTGTCTTCTTTTAAAGAATGTCTCCATGAACAAGCTCATGCTTTAAATAGTTTCTAAAGGCCCTACCACAACCCATACTCGCAAACATACAACCCTAGTTGGAGAAATCACCTAAATTTCAGTTAGAAGAGTGATAATAATAATGTATAAACTTCACAACCACCATTTCAAGCACAACATAATTTTCAAAATTCTCATGGATATGCACCTCCTTATACTCCACCTCCTATAAGAAATCTTAAGGAAACATTGCATGCATTTATTGAAAAGCAAGAAACAATCAATACTCAACTTGCTCAAAACATGATAGATTTTAAAGATACTCTTGCAAAATTGACATCTGCTCTCAGTTTCCAAGAGAAAGGTAAGTTTCCATCTCAACCACAACAAAATCCTAAGGGGCAATATAATACAAATGCAAGTTGTTCTGGAAGTCAACACATGGATCAAGTCAAATCAGTCACTAATTTTCACAGTGGTAAGGTTATTGAAAAACTCACTCTTGAACCTTATGAGAAAGATGATGAGTCAATCTCTAAGGGTAAAGAAAGGGTTAAATCTAAAAATTACAAAGAAACGACTGATTCCCCTCCAGCACTTCCATTTTCTCATACCATGACCAAATAAAGGAAAGTCAATCATAACTCTGAAATATTTGAAACTTTCAAATAGGTAAGAATCAATATACCTTTGTTGGATGCTATTAAACAGGTTCCTTATTATGCTAAATTTTTTAAAGATCTATGCACAATGAAGAGAAAACTGAATGTGAAAAAGAAAGCCTTTTAGCCGAACAAGTAAATGTCATTCTTTAGAACGGTAATGTTTTGAAATATAAAGAACCTGGTTATCCTATAATTTCTTGCTTTATTGGAGAACATAAAATTGAAAGAGCCTTACTTGATCTTGGCACTAGTGTGAATTTACTTCTATATTTAGTTTTTCAAAGTCTCAATCTAGGTGAGTTAAAACCAACTTCTATAACTCTTTTACTTATCGATAGATATGTAAAAGTGCCTAGAGGAATAGTTGAAGATGTGTTAGTACAATTTGATAAATTCATTTATCCTGTGAATTTTGCTATTTTGGACACAGAACCTATTAAAGCATGTAATTTATTTTTTGTTATTTTAAGACGTCCATTTCTTGCAACGTCTAACGCATTGATTAATTATAGGAATGGATTGATGAAGCTATCATTTGGAAACATGATATTGGAGATGAATATTCTCAGCATTTGCAAGCAACATAGAGATGATAATGATTTACAAGAAGTAGATCATATTGACGAATTAGTTTATGATCAACTTGAATCTACTTTAAGTAAAAATGAGTTGGATGAATTTGAAGATTTGCAAATGTTTTATTCTAAGGAAGAAATCACAAATGAAAACACATCAAAAATATTGATGTAGATCTTTTATCAAAAGTGACAATAAATTTGATATCTAACATCACACCAATCGATGATTACTTTCTTAATGAACTCTTACTTTCTCTTAGTCCAATGTCTTGGTATGATAAAAATATCAATTTTCTTATTTAGGAGATTGCCAGCTGATTGGAGTACCCAAGATAAAGAAAACGTTTTGAACAAAGTGAAGAACTTTCATTGGGATGACTTTAACTTATTCAAATATTGTCTTGATCAAACATTTCAAGGATTCATTGCTAACAATGAGAGAGCTAAGATCAAGATAGGGCAGTCCATTTATTAAGAAACATGTGTATCCATATAGGGATTATGATATTGAGAATCTAAAGAATAACAATGTTTTCAAGGTAAATGGATATCGTTTGAAAGTTTACTTTGATAATTTTTCAATTGAAAATGATTCTATTGAATTAGGTGATCTTGTATATAAAGATTAATTTTTTTTCTTCATATTGTTTTTGTGTTTCTTTTTTAGTGATTTTTGCTAGTTTCTCTGACCTCGGTCAAATGGCGGACAACGGTACTCCATGACTTAAGTCGGTTCTTTTAGTTTCTCATAATAACTGATAACTATGTATATATTTGTGCAATTATTTGAATCTCTTTTTCAATTCTCATTTGGAAATAGACATTATCTTAAAAAATTAAAAAAATATTTTCCCACTCTGCTTTAGAATGCGATTACAAAAATTTACTGTGCTAGATGTGCAAGATTGAGGTTGTTAATGAGTAATGGAATTCCTGAAGATATTCACTAGTTGATTGAAGCAAAGATCCGATTATCAGGTGAGTTCTCAAATTCCTTCATTTCATACATGCCTAGAATAGGTAAAAGCACTTTTAAAAAGAAATGTCTTGTAAAACGACTGAAAGTATGTCATCGATGTGCTAGATATGTCATCGATGTGCCAGGTGGACTTGTAATGCATAATGTTGTTCTTTAGGAATGGTATTTAGAAACCGTGAAGATAAAATACAATTCATTAAGGATGGCTTGAGTAAGGAGTCTTTAGATAATCTTTTATTGACTCTTGAGACGCATTGTAATGGAGATGTGCATCATGTAATTCATGATTTATAGCCACTATTTCATAAAGAACATGCTAAACTTAATCTTAGGAATCTGACTAAAAAAAATCCTTTTTTCCAGTTTTTAAGAATACTAAATGGGAAGCCTATCTCTGACCGATAAAGGGTATTTAAGCCATTCTTGGACGTAAAACTAAGGGAAGATGTGAGTCATAATCAAAACTACCAGTACATACATATACTTTTTCACAAATAAATAAATAAAGAGAGAGAGAGAGACACCAGCTAGCCTACATATAGGTGATATGAGTGCCTTTTTAATTTCTCATCTGTAAAATCCCCTCTTCCTTTCATTTATACTCAACCTATACATTCAACAAATGATAAAAGTGTATAGAAATGACAAGTTTCTCAGGTCATCACATAAGAAATGTTTGTGTTTTCGGTGGATCTAGTCTTGAGAAAGAAAAGGAGTTTTTAAAATCAGTAAATTATCTTGGTCAGGTGATAACTAAGAGAAAAATTCATTTAGTGTATGAGAGAGGTAGTCTTAGGTTAATGGGAGGTGTGTCAATAACTATATTTTTAGGAGGTAGTCAAGTTTTGGGGGTCATCCTCGAAACTTTAGCACAAAGGGACATCGTTGGAAAAATAATTGGAGAGAAACTATAGGTCTCCACAATGTCTGCTCGAATGAATGCAATGTTTAAGCATATTGAAGCCTTCATTGCCTTACTAAGGGGTCTAGACATATTTGAAGAGATCTTTCATTTTTCCTCTTGAGCCCAATTGCACATTCACCGTAAACCTATAGGTTTATTAAATGTCAATGGTTATTGTGATAAGTTGTTGTCTTTTCTTGATCATGCTGTGGAACGAGAATTTCTAACATTTTTTGCATGATAAATCACAATCTCTGGTGTTATTGCTGAACAATTGATTGACCAACTATAATCTTTTATTCTTATAATTGATCCCTCTATGAGTTGTATAAAATCACAATCTTGATTTATATTGTATAACAGTTGGTATAACAAATGCTTGGCACTTTCATAGCCCATACTGTATGGTATAACCGACACCTGAGCTATGGAAGGAACTTGATTTGTTATTAACCTAAGTTATAATCATGAATGCTTCATGAGATTTACAACCAACAAATACAGTCCATAATTACCAATAGAATCACTAATGGATGGTGTAAATTCTTAGGGGCAAGTATTAATGCATCTTTGAACACATGCACTTACTGACAGATTTACTGACAAAGTGCAAAAAATATGAAGAGTAATTAAAAAAATTTGGTGCAAAATTAAAAAATTACCAATGGATTTTTGAAACATCAACAATGAAATAATTAAAATTAATATTATTTAAATGCCCTTTCAATTCATTTTTTTTCATCTACTTTATCTCATTTAGAAGTGTTGTTTGTTGCTTGAAATCTTTAGTTCTAGTTCTATCTTCAACAAATTAAAAGTGTGTATTTCCATTTAATATGTTTAATGATTTTATTTTTTATTTTTTCTATGTTTTAGTGATTGTTGTATTTTTGTTGTGTTTTTTGTTTTGATGTACTTTTATAATGTAGATAAAGCCTTGAAATACACACATTATTAGGGTAAGCATTTTTCATTCCTAAAATCTATAGCTTTTTTTTCAATTTGTTCAATACATTTTATTTTTTGTATTGCCATATTAATTGAATACTTTGTCAAATTTTAATTGTTTTTATTGAATTTATCTTGATATTAGTAATTGAATATATAGGAATGAATTTAATTATTTTATCTCAATTTTACTCTATTATTGTATGATATATGTTTAATTATTTCCATTCATTTTAATTTTTATTTATATAGATGTTAGGTTATATATAAGATTTTTGGACAGGGTCAACTAGTTATGGCTATTGTCAATATTTACAGGTTCGAAAACTTTAAGTAGTCTTCATTATAGGGGAGGTGCTGCCCATTTGTTTTAATAATCAAATTTAATTATATAATTATTCATATAAAATTGTGTAAATGCATAAAATGAAATCAATAGTTTGTTGCTCACATATAGTTGCTGTTAGTTCTTCTAACAGTAACGATAACATGTCCTTAGGTGCTGATCAATAAAAGGCAACTGTGATGATTCACGATGTTGGCTTTTCTAGTGATATTTCACAGTGTAGAGGCAATGTGCATTTATAGTGGAATTAATTCACTCGCAAGTATGCGATACATTAGAAGGATGACCTTTAAATGTAAGTTTGTTTCAGTTTTAGTTTATGAATAACTAATCAATATTTCATTAATTTAATTTATTTTTAGGTTTATAAGCATTAAGGTCGCCTAAGTAATATCATCAGCGTTTAAATCATTAATGAAGATTCCATTATTTCAATGGAGTCAGGTTTCCAGACATCCTGAATGGACACCTTATATCAATGCATGGTTTGACAAATTTAAGGTTGATGTTAATTTCTAATTTCTAGCTTATTCTTAATAAATTAGTTATACAAGTACAAATTCATCTAGGACAACTCCCTTGACAATGTTGTGAGAAGGGTGTGGGAAAATCATGCGGCAACTAGCTAACATCGAAAACAATATAATATTTTTTCTAAAACCAATAATGTTTTAAAATCTAACTTGTCATTATGGAAGTAGGTTGCATGATTCTTGGTATGAAGCACAAAAAAAGGCAAAAACAAAAAACATGAGAGATAACGATCTCCAAGGCTGGAACAACATAGTAATTTTGAGGGATTTCAAACCGTTTTCATCTAGGGAGATATGTGGCCGTAATATATTGAGCATGTGATGTCTGAATGGTTCACACAACAGTCACAATCCAGTGCTAATAACAAAAACCAGCAAATTCATGATTCAGTGATAACACATACTGGCAACTCCATTCTGTTTGTTGCACATGCGAAATGGATGTTAAGATTAATTTAAATAAAATATATTATTAATTCATTTATTATTTCTTAATTAAATTCTTTTCTTACAGGCTATGTCTCTTGGATGTAAGCTGAGCCCAATGAAGTTGTTTGTAAAGATGCATATACATAGTGAAAATCCCCAAAAGGGGGTGCAATAGTTCATTAACAACTGCACTCAATACTTTGTAATATATTTTTTCAACTATTTTATTTTATAAGTTATTATTTTTATTGAATTGAATATCATGATTTCTTTTTTCATTTTCAAGAGACCTATAATAGTTAGTTGAGGGAGAGATATAGGGATGATTCTTTGACCTATCCAAATTTGATCCGAATTAATGGATGGAGGTAGAATTGTCCGGTGGACTCGATAAAAATTATGTGTAGGGGCTTTACAACACTAAATGTAACAACCTGGCTTTAAGCCCAAAAACAGTACTAACCCAGCTCTTCAAGCAGAAAACAATAGTATTTGTTTTTTGTATTTGACATACATCGCATTCAAAATTGAGAAATCTATTCCCTTACCTCAATCAAGATACAATCCATACATCAACAATAATCAACATTTCATTTGAAAGTGATTCTTACATATATGCATGATATTATGTTTGCATAATTATAAGTTCATATTAAAAATATACATCTATAGACATGAGTTTGTATTCTATCCTACAAGTAGTCATCATGAATTTAAACAAAAAGGATATAATAATAGTTATTCATTTAGTACATTGATTCATACAAAATACATCATGATTTAGAATGCAACTACATGAATCCCGTAAAAGTGTGTTCCCGTGTATTAGGTTTTCTAAACACCTTGTTGGTGTGATGTCCCTGCTATAAGATAAAAACATTTACAAGAATTCAATTATTTAATAATAATAATGATAAGAAATAGTCTGACAATTTAATGAAGGATTAGTATTATCTCATGTTTAAAGTGTGACACTTGTAGTTCTTTCATGTTTTCGGTATAAACAACATGTAGTATATATAAATGCACTAATTCTAGCAATTAGTCATAATCTTAAATCTAGCCATCCTTTTAAGGTATCTTTTATCAAGGTTAACTATTCACTCACTCTAGCCATCCACTTCAAATGTCATTAGCTAAACTAATCAACTATTTATCCTAGTCATCCCTTCAGATGTTATTAGTTGAAGCTAATCATTCGTTTGTCCTGGTCATCCCTTCGAACGCCATTAACCAAAGCTAATCATCCACTTGTCAACATATAAGCATTTGATAATATGATATTTGAATTAACACAAAACGGTAACATTCATGATAAAGTATTTCATTGTTCAAGGTCATCTCTTTAGATGCCATTAGTCGAAGTTAATCAACTATTTGTCAACATTTAAGTGTTTGACAATATAATATATGAATTAACACAATATGATAACATTTATCATACAATATTTCATTATTCAACATTGCTAAAAAGGAAGGTAAAAGTCACCTATCTGCTATAGAAGCTCTACTCGTGGTCCTCTATTGTTGCTATTGCACCACACTAGTGGTTCCTCCTACAGTCATATGCTTATCTCATAAATTTTTCTCATTCAAGGATATATTTTATAATAATCATATGAATAGCTAATAGAATTTTCTTTCAATTATTTTTTTCTTTATATTTTACATTTTTCTCATTACACCCATTAATGTTGTCATCCTTTATCCAACCATAGTTATCATTCCTTTCTTTATATATGAAGTGTTACTATCTAAACATTAGACTACTACTATCTTGACATTAGATTGTTACTGTCCAACCTCTCCTCATATTTTTAACTATATCTAGAGTTATAAAACTCTATTTTAATTGAGATTGGTCTCATTGGAAAGCCAAGACATAAGGATAGAATTTTTTTGAAGAAAGGTGCCACTAAGATAATTAAAATTGCTTATCAACAAATATTGAACTGTTACTGTCTTGATATCAAACTATTATTGTCTCACCTTTCCTCTGATTTTTACTTATATCTAGAGTTATAGAACTCTATTTCAAGCACGATTGGTCTTGTTAGAAAGCTAATGTAAACCCTGGGGGAAAATAAAGGTTGCATAGATTTCAAACTAACTACATGAGAAATAAAAGTGAAGAAATTCATGCATATGGTTAAATAAAAATAGAAATTTAGAAATATTTAGATATAAGTTTCTTGATAAAATATTTTGAGACATCAAAAATCAACCTAAAAATATTGAGGGTTAGATTAAATTAAAGAAAATAAACTAAACTAAAAGTTATAGGGTGAAATCATAAGAAATGAAAAGAGGTATCACTTAATTATAAGAAAAAAAAGATATAGGGGCCTAAATGCAAATAAAAAAATTATAGAACATAAATACTCTTATTCTCACCCCAAGATCTGCAGAAATCACAAGGAAAGAAAAGAGGGAGTGGTATTCATTCTTGCAAAATCAAGAGAAACACCAAAATTTCAAGAACCCATTCAAGATTAAAAGTTTATAGATGGAATAAACATTTGTTAGTAAGCTATTAACAAGGAAATTAAACAAGAAGAGAAAATGGAGGGTTGGTTATCATTAGATAAGAAAGGAAGGAGTTGAAAAATCTTCAACTAGTTGAAGATCAAAATCTTAGTTCATTCTAGGAGGGACCATTAGTGTGGTGTAACAGCAGTAATAGAGGAGCATGAGTAGAGCTTTTACTATAGATAGGTGACTTCACCTTCCTTTTTAATAATGTTGAATAATGAAAAAGATTTTATCATGCATGTTACTATATTATGTTATTTTAAATATTAGATTGTCAAATGGTTAAATGTTAACAATTGATTAACTTCGACTAATGGCATCCGAAGGGATGGCTGGGACAAACAATTGGCTTGGGCTAGTGGAATATGAAGGGATGACTAAGACAAACAATTAATTAGCTTTGGTTAATCGCATCCGAAGAGATGCCTGGGACAAATGAATATTAGCTTTGGCTAATGGTATCCAAAGGGATGCCCGGGACAAATGAATGATTAACTTGGGCTAATGGCATCCAAAGGGATGGCTAGGACAAATGAGTGATTTGCTTTGGCTAATTGCAACTAAACAGATGACCAAAACAAACGATTGCTTAACTTTGGCTAATGGCTTATGAATGGATGACCAAGACAATTACATGATTAGCTTCAGTTAATAGCATTTGAATGGATGGCCGAGATCAATGAATGACTTGCTTTGACTATTTGCATCTAAAAGGATGACTAAGATAAATAATTGATTAGCTCTAGCTAATGGCTTCTGAATGGATGACCGGGACAAATGAATGATTAGCTTCGACTAATAGCATTTGAAGGGATGGTTGAGACAAACAATTGATTAGCTTCAACTAATGGCTTCCAAAGGGATGGCTAGGACAAACAATTGATTAGCTTTGACTAATGGCTTCCAAAGGGATGGCTAGGATAAATGAATGATTAGCTTTGGCTAATTGCATCTAAAAGGATGACCGGGATAAATGAATGATTAGCTTCAGCTAATGACATCTAAAAGGATGGTTGGGACAAACAATTGATTAGCTTCAGCTAATGGCATCCAAAGGCATAACCAAAACAAACGAATGATTAACTTTGACTAATGACATCCAAGGGGATGGCTAGGACAAATGAATGATTTGCTTTAGCTAATGACATCTAAAGGGATGGCTGGGACAAACAATTGATTAGTTTCAGCTAATGGCATCCAAAGGCATGACCAGAACAAACGAATGATTAGTTTTGACTAATGACATTCAAGGGGATGGCTAGGACAAATGAATGATTTGCTTTAGCTAATTGCTTCTAAAAGGATGACTGAGAGAAATGATTGATTAGCTTTGGTTAATGGTTTCTGAATGGATGACCAGGACAAACAAATAATTAGCTTTGGCTAATGGCATTCAAAGGGGTTGGGCAGGGTGAGTGAATGGTTAAACTCGACAAATAATACCTTAAAAGGATGGTCGAATTTAAGATTGTGGCAATAACAGTTGATTTAGGTTTGAAATAAGGCCCATAGTTGTTTTTCTATTAATTTCTTGCCTATTTTATTGTTTTTATTGCAATAATGATTGATTGTTTTGTTGAATTTTAATTCTTATTGTTAAATTTGTAGTATAAATGTTAATTGAATATATTTGAAATAAGGCCTATAGTTGATTAGAAACGTTATAAATCAACTGGTTTGTGGCATATATTTTGAATATTTACAACTTTGAACATTATGGGTAGTCTCTAGTATAGAGGAGGTGTTGCTAAATTGCTTTAAAAAAATCAAATTTGATGATGTAATTATACTTCAAATTTGTGTAGATTATTAGGACAAAATCAATTCCATGTCATGAGCATATGATTGTAGTTAGTTCTTCTATCAGCAATGATGACATGTCATTAGGTATTGACCAAGAAGAGCCACCTGTATCGACTACGAGGCACATTAAAAGAATGCCCTTTAAATGTAAGTTTGTTTTGATTTAAGTTAGTTTGTATTTAACAATTCATAAACAACTAATATTTCATTACTTTTATTGATTTTTAGGATCACAAACATTGAGGTCACCTAAGTAATAACATTGACGTTTAAATCGTCGATGAAAATTTTATTTTTTCAATAGAGTCAGGTTTTCAAACATCCTAATTGGAAATTTTATATCGATGTATGGTTTGTAAGATTTGAGGTTAATGTTAACTTAAAATTTTAACTAATTTTTATGTTATATTGAAATTCTTGATTTATTTTTTATACATATAACAAATTTGTGTGGGAAAGAGCAATTAATAATGTTGCGAGGAGTGTATGGAGAATCATGCTGCAACTAAATAACATAAAAAATAATATGATATTTAAAAAAAATTATATATTAAAGTCTCATTTATCATTAACTCGTATAAATATATTTGTATCATGTAGGTTGCATGACATTTGGTATGAGGCACAAAAAAAAGCTAAAAAATATGCCGATGATGCTCTATCGAACTGGAATAATATGGCAGTTTGGAAGGATTTTAGGCAATCATATAAACTGAATTTTTTGTTTTGAAGGTTTAATTAGTAGGATTATCTCATTTGCCTAATTTTTTTTTACAATTTATTAAAAAAATCATCATTTTATACTAGGACATGTAATCTCATTTTAAATGATCGATTTTGAGCATCACAACTTGAATTTTATTTTGAAGGTTTAATTAGTAGTTTAAATTGAAGTTATTTATAGAATAGACTATTTTGTTTATTTTTCAGTTGCCAAGCTCACCAATTATTACACGAATAATGATTAAAACAAATGTCGTTTCAAAGATTATTGTTTATTTATTTATATTTAAGAGATTTAAATTTTAAGTTAATTGATAGGATCAAATATAACCTATTAAGCACGAGTATAACACTTTTGGGGGATAAATCAAGAAAGCGAGAGGCAAGACCTCAAAACCTATACGACAACTCTTTGCTAAAGGACAATAATATGTAGTTTTGTCGAAGATCGGCACGAGAAAAACATTATTGGGATGATTGAATCGGAAGGATTCGTTGTGACCACTGGAGATGTTGATAGATTGAATCGGTTTAAGATCACCTAGTATGAAGGTGATAATAGTTTTTATCAGCTTTCCTTTTGTCCAATGTCCGAACCCTTCTGTGAATGCTCCTGCGTCCCAGCTGGCGTCAACAGTGACAAGCACTTGGGCATAAATAAAACTAAAACTAAAATAAAACTAAAACTAAAATAAACAAGAAGCTATTTAGCTTTGGCTTTTCCTTAGTTTTCATGGCGTCTCCATATTTATACTTCGTTTGTTGCTTGATCTTGTCACTAGAAAATCATCTGGTTGCTACAATCATTGGTTGATATCATCTAAATGTTCGGAACCAAATGTCAGTATAGGCTTCTTCTTCTTCTTCTTCTTTTTATGCATGTTTTAGTGGGTTTTAGGTCCCATTTATATATTGGCCTTGAAAGTGATAATAGTTAATTTCAATATGAAATTCTTTCCATTTTATCATAATCGATCTGCGGACACGAAAGGGTATCCGACAAAACTAGGTTCGAGATAAAGAATATAAGTTACCACTAATTTCTGATTTCTCAAGTGTGATTGGTCAATTAATCATTTTTAACAAATATCGGAAATTTATTAAAATCGACATATTTTGATGCACACAAACCTTCTCCCACTCGGTTCCTTTTGTGAGAAATGAACAAGTCCTTAACCTCTCCAAATTTAATGAAGGATCTTCTTAGGGGTTGATACTGAAGCTAGCAAGGAAATCTGTCAAAGTATATCTTCACAGATTCAAAACGTGGTTATGGTTGGTATTGGTAGGTGAAAGCTGATCTTTTTGTGAAGGTCGGAGTCTAGGGTCTTAGATAGGGGTGGTAATATGGTGGTGCTGAGGATAAGGGTTTGAAAGAAGTTGCCGCTTTTGGAGAGGTCTGCTACAAGCTGCTGCTGCTGACGTGGATGGAGCTGTTGCTGCCATGGAAAAGGATGCGGCTGCTACCACAATTTTAGTGAGTATATTCCCATCAAATAACTATATCAATTAAGTTAAGTTATTCAACGAGGTTTTAAAAATAATTTTATATTATTTTTTAAGATATTTTTTTGAATAAATCTTTTAAGCTTAAAATTTGTAAAAGTTCGCACTATTTTATTCATAATTTTTTATCAATAAAAAAATAATAAAATTCAAACTTATAATTACTTGATTAATAAAATTTTGAGATCATAAAAAAATTATTTTAATTTAATAATTTTAGTTATTAAATGAATTTTTAAAAATAATTTTAAATTGTACTCCATCAAATGATAACATGAATTTTAATGAGAATGCTCATTCACGAACATTTTTTGGAATGACACAGGTTGTTTTACAGATTGGGGCAGTAGAATGAACTGGTTCTTTTGTGTAGATTGGTGGTGGGATCCACTGGTCTTGTTTTGCAGGCCGGGTCCGAGGATGATTCATCTCTAAATTATTTCTTATATATCAATAAATAACTATTCTGAGTTATCAGTCGAGAAAAATATTGTTACCATGTGTTACCTAATTATCCTTATCAAAGACAAGAAAGTAAACCATCTCATGCTCACTTATTTCATCATCTCATTCATCTTTGGTTCCTTTGATCGTGTAATCTCTTAAGATGTAACTAGGTTATTTTTGAAAACATTAATGCATCTACAATTTGGAATACAACTTGGATTGGTTTTGGATTTGATTCTATCGCTAGCATGAATTTTTTTTTGGCTTGATATTTTACATCGATTTAAGACATAAGTTGACAGATATACAATTATAGCTCACATGTTAGTTGTATTAATCGATAATTTTTTTAAAAAATTTTAGATAATAAATTGATTGCATGCATGCATGAATGAAATCTAATATATCATATTTGCTATGACAGGTTTGCTAAAATAGATAAATTCTAATTTTATAGATTCATAACTTGATTTGGTAAGGTAAAATATCATCAATTATTGTTGAGATTTCTTTTAAAAAAAAATTAAAATCTTGTGTTTTAGTTGCCGCGTCATTCCAAAATAATATTTTAAATAAAATTCATTATAAATTTTATACTTATATTAAAAGTAAATGAATTATATTATTCACAATCATATTTTAGGTATTAATCTTATATAAGTTTTTTTATTTTTATATTAAAGGTGAGTTATAGATAAATTACTATTTCTAATAATATTTTTGCTATTATCTCCTTTGTAGGTATTTTTTTAACCTTTACATGAAAAAAATTAAAAACCGAAGGTAAAAAATATGGTTACGACAATCTTATTACTTCATCTGCTAGTTCTTGTGTTGAACGAGTGCAAAGATACGGAATATTTGTTACGGTTAATTATGCGTGCTCCGCTTGTACGATAAAACTACAAGCTTCGGGACCACTTTGCTTAGTTAGTCATTCCACAAAACTTGTTTTAATCGTGCAGATCAAATAGGTTAAAAGCTTCGGGACCCCTTGTCGGACAGAATGCGTGTTTGCCAGATGGTTGTGATTGTGAATAATTATAACAAGGGATAAAAGCATATATACGGACACACATATTCCGTAATTTTTCTTCATGAATTGCCCATTGCAAGCATTATTACGAAAAATATAGGACAGTTCATTTCTACCATATATGTTCATACCTTATTATTGTCATATCAAACTTGTAAAGATTGAGAACCATGGAACCCATAAAATTGTCCTGTAAACATCCAACAGCTCACTATAAGTAATTGGTATGATAATTATTGTTGTTACTTTTTTTTTTCCTGGCCCAATATAAAGAAAAAAAAAGGAAAGAGAAAATATAAAAAAATTAAAAATATGTTGGAAGAATATAAAAAAATTTACCAGTAAGAAGAGTATATTTGTATGCCCAGAGAATTGTCAAAGATTGGTTGAGGAGAATCAAGCATGTAAAATTAAAAAATTTAACAATATATTTTTAATTGTTGAAGGTTTTATTGACAAAAAAAAATTCAACTTGAGGAGATAAATAAAAAATTAGATATTTAAGGGCTCAATTAGATTTTTTTCAAAGTTTAATTGAATTTATTGAGAATTAGTTGTAAGGAAAATTAATTTGTTAATCAATTTAGATTGTAATTGAAAAAAAATTAAAGTCTAAGGGTTAAATTAAAATTTTAAGAGATAATTTGGTTACATTAGGGGCTTAATTATATAAATATAAAATTTTGATAGGCAACTAGGGACTAGTTGAAGAAATAAAAACCAAGTACCAAATTTGAAAAGACACGTGAATGTAGGGATTGAAATTGATCAAATTAGGGGACAAATTGTACAAATTGAAAGTGTGTTTGTCAATTGAGAGTCAAAATGTAAATATTCAGAACAAAAGATCAAAATAAAAAAGATAGCCACCTTAAAGGGTGATAATTGAGTTTAGCAAAAGTAAAATTACATAAAGAAAAAAGACTCAATTGAGAAATGCAAATCTTAAATTAAAAACCCTAATCTCAACTAGACTAAATTCTACAACCATATTTTTAAATTTTTATATTTTTTTCCCTTTTCTTTTGTATATGTGGTGCCTCAAAAAGACATGAGTAACAATAATAATCACCACATTGATCACTTACAGGGAGTTGTTGATTAGTAATGAAAAGAAGAAATGACCAAGACTTTCAAAGCTTTGATCTCTACCCTTTGAAAACAATTGATGAAATTGCTAGTGTAAAAAGGAAGAAGAAGAGGAGACGTCAATGATCCAATCAATCACATGCCTAGTTTGTTAGTGGCACATATGATTAATACTTAAAAATATATTTTTATCAAGATTTTATATTATCATTTTACACTTAAAATATCCATAACTACTTAACTAAAGCATGTTTTATAATAACATATCTAATAATATCAGATACCTTCAATTTGTGGTAAATTTCATCTTAAATCCAAGCTTATCACATAAATAAAAGGATTAATTGATGAATTTAAAAACTGACATTAAAAGAACAAAGAGATGGCCAAACTTAGAAAAGAGAAGCAATAATTGGGACACCACGGAGTACAACAATAGGAACTTTTGAAAATAAAGATCTTAATGAAGCAATGGAGTACTTAGACTTGTTAGCTGAAAATGCTCAAAATTGGGACACCACGGGTACTTATGAGGCATCGAGTAAAAATCAACCTTATACATCTAGTAGAGGTATGTATAACCTTAGGGAAGATCATGACCTTCAAGCCAAGTTTACATCTTTATTTAGAAAAGTCAAGGCACTAGAATTTAAAAGAGTGGTCAATTAAAATTTGTTGAAAACATTGTGTGTCAAATATTGAAATAAATGAGTACTCAACTAATAATTGTCCAACTTTGCCATCTTTCAAGGAATGTCTCCATGATTAAGCTCATGCTTTAAACAGTTTTCAAAGGCCCAACCACAACCTATACTCACAAACATACAACTCTTGTTGGAAAAATCATCCAATTTTCAGTTGGAAGAGTGATAATAACAATGTACAAACTTCACAACCACCGTTTCAAACACACCATAATTTCCAAAACTCTCATGGATATATACTTCCTTATGCTCCACTTTCTAGAAGAAATCTTGAGGAAACATTGCATGCATTCATTGAAAAGTAAGAGACAATCAATACTTAACTTGCTCAAAACATAACAGATTTTAAAGATACTCTTGCAAAGTTGACATGTACTCTTTGATTCCAAGAGAAAGGTAAGTTTGCATCTCAACCACAACAAAATCTCAAGAGGCAATACAATGCAAATGCAAGTACTTCCGGAAGCCAACACATGGATCACGTCAAATCAGTCACTATTCTTCACAGTGGTAAGATTATTGAAAAACTCTCTCTTGAACCACAAAATAGTCCACAACAATAGCAACTTTCTTTTGTAATGCTTAAGTTTTGCTTTCATTAATATCTTGTTTATGTATTTTATTTCTTTTTCTTTACTTAGTTAATTTTTTTTCTTATTTATGTTCTTATTTTATTTATTTATATTTCTGTACTTTATTATATTTAGCTAAATTTATTATATCAAGGTGAAAAAGTTACACTAATAGTGTAAAAATATGTATAGTGCAAACTCAAAATGGACCTCAATGTTTGATAATAACATATTTTATATTTGTTATCTTCTCCACTTTTAATACTTTGCTTATTAGATAGTTAATCTAAATTTATGTTGTATAACACTTGGTACAACAAATACTTGGCACTTATATAGCCAAACCGTATGGTATAACCTATACTTGTGCTATGAAAGGAACTTAATTTGTTATTACCATAAATTATAATTATTAATAGTTAATAATATTTATAAATATTAGCATTATTCGAATAAAATAACTAATATAATCATATTAATATTTTTTAATTCAATTGGAACACCTTTATGTGTGGTTTCTATTTGAATAATAAGAGTTTATAATATACTTGTTTGAAATACTATTAGTGGATCCTCTAACCTTGACATTTATTGTTATCATTGTTTAATTCTCACATTGATCTTCCATCTAAAAGTTCTCATCAACTTCTTCTTTTACTATTACTATTACTATTACTATTTTTATTTTTATTGTTGTATTTCTATTGTTTATAATTTATATAATTAACCTACTTGTGATTCAACCCTGGTTTTATCGAGTTATTTATTACATCGACACTCTTGTACTTGAAAGAAGACATTAATTTTTTATTCATGTCAAGTTGTGCGTGTTGCAATGCTCCAACAATAACAAAAAAAACAGAGAGAGATAAGACTAAGAGAGACAAAACTAGAGGAAAGAATTCAATTTGTTTGAAAATTGAGATCTTGCTTATGTATAGATTTTCTTCTACACATAATTGAACCCTTCACCACTAACACAGGAAGAATGAAAAGAAGAAATCATTCCACATCCACACTTTTTGTCTTTACCCATAACCATGTGTGGTTGCATATGCCGCTAGTGGCAGTGGTACGTGAGACCCACTAGTCACCATTGTTCCTATAACTCAGAAGCTTCCCAACACTATTCCCTACTTCCCAACAATTTTTGAGATTAATTTGTGAAATTTTATAAGTGTTTAATGAGTTTTTTGAATTATTTTGAATTTTTATGATTTAAAAGATATAATTATAGGGTGTGAGTAAAATATAGTGAAAAAAGAGAACGAGTGTGTTTATTTTCTTTTTATTGCTTTTTTTATTTTTTGTTGAATGATTATTAAAAAAGGGGAAAGATAAAAAGATAAAAAATTAATTAATTAAGTATTTTTAATTGTATATGGTCAACTCTCTAAAAAATACAAAAAATCATATTGTTTAGTATTGACATATAAAATATTCAAAGTACATAGTTTGCAAGCATTTTATGATTTAATAACCAGTTTACTAAATTCATGAGAATTTGATCAATATTTCAATAATCACAATTTTAATTCATGAGAATTAATTGTTAATATTTTGGAATGGAATGATGTACGTTTAAGTGAGGCTAGTATTTGAAATATTAGGAGTTGACCAAAAAATTCTTAGAGTTGTTCTAAATATTTACCAATTTTAATTGGGTGTATTTTTATAGTACTATAAAAATTATGAAAAATAAATTTTATAGTAATTTATTTGGGTACACAAGCTCATAATAAATTCTTGACCCTAGATTTCTTTACACAATTAGCCATAAATAGACCACCAATTAAAAAACCATTAAAACTTGTAAACCACACCAAACAACTTACCTCAAGTAAGTGTGCTAATATGTAATATTCCAATTACCGAGACAACATATCAATCATAATATAAGAAAAACATGGTAATTCTTTTTTTGAAAATGAATTCATACAAGGTTCATTGTCATTTCTATAAAAATTTCAGCACGATCTCCCTATACTGGGAAATCTCAAGTTATCGATAAATAAACTATCCACTTCTATTAATCATTATCTAATCATGACCTAATTGTCTAGGGTCTTAATCCTTATCAATATTTATCAGTGCAACCACAATTTCTCAAATATTGATATTTTAAGAATGAATATTAATTAGTACTTAAATAAAAGAACAAACATACATAAAAAGTGTGAATACATGATAATATAAATTATATTTAGACATATAATTTAAAAGATATTATTACAATCCAAGTCATAATTGTTTCTTGAGATACAAAACACACCAACACTTGTTTAGTTTTAAATGACATAAAAAGGCAGAGGGACATGCTATTGGAGACAAAGGGAAGGGCACTACGTTTACTGTCTCTTTTGATTGTAAGGTAGAGGGACATGCTATTGGAGACAAAGGGAAGGGCATTATGTTCACTACCAAGGACATCATGTGGAGTGTGGAATAATTGGTTTGTTTGAAATGAAATATTTTGTCAGTAAGGTTTTGAACTATTTATCTATTTCCTTATGCTATTTTTTAGTACGTTTGGAGATTTCAAGGTTATTTAATGTGACCTGGTTTTTGTTTCTTCCTATAAAAAATATAATTGCTTTTTTACGTGTTGCACACGACCAATACCCTAACATGTTTTAAATGCTCTTTTTTTATATACAAAAAATATTGGAAGTTTTGAAAATTTGTTTTCGCATGAATTTCTTAAACACAAAAAAAATTGTTTTCTTACATTTCTGAATTTTACAATATGTTTGTAAAACTTCAAACGGTATTAGCCAATATTCCAAGAAATATAAAAATCTTATTTTGAGGGGAATTCATCTATTATTCACCACTAATGTCTGGATAAAGAATCTTTAAAGGAAGAATATCCAAAATATTATTGGGAATAATTTGTTATTATTCACTATTAATATTTGGATAAAGAAACCCGAAGTGGTAAATATCCAAAATAATTTTTAGGAATAATAAATCCGCACACATCCTTGAAAAAAGCCTTGATTATAATTAAGGACATTTTAATTTTTTACTCCACGGTTTACGAGCCGTGAGAGTATAAAACATTAAGACAAAAAAAAGGCTTTTAATGCTCCCTAGATTCCTAAATTTTTATCCCACGTCCTTGCAATTTACGAGTTGCAAACTCTTGGAATACTAGGGGGAAAATGAGCTTTTAAAGCACGTGGAACCTTCTTAGATTTCTATCTTAATAAATTTAATTTGAATTAAACCTAGAAAAACTGATGGGATTAAAAAATACCGGCACTATAGCAATTATAAGACAAACCAAACACCGAGCAACTTATCTTAGGTATGGTGTCTAGGGATACTAACACCTTCCCTTTATGCAACCAATCCCTTACCTTAAAATCTCTGAAAGACCAGTTTAGGTTTTATAGTGACCATAATACTAGGTGGCGACTCCCTTGTTTATAATAAAACAAAAGACCCCAAAATTAATCAAGGATCATCGCGATGCCGCACAACCACTCGTGTGGGTGCGACAAGTGATAAGAGTTTATATTATATTTTTTTGAAATACTATTAGTAGATCTTCTAACCTTGATTTTTGTTGTTATCATTGTTTAATTCTCACATTGATTTTTTATATAAAAGTTCTCATCAACTTCTTCTTCTTTTATTATTATTATTACTATTACTATTATTATTGTTTTTTTTATATTATTATTGTTTATAATTTATACAATTAACTCCCTTGTAATTCGACATTAGTTTTATTGGATTATTTATTACTTCAACACTCTTGTATTTCAAAGAAGACATTAATTTTTTGTCATGTCAAGTTATGCGTGTTGAAATGCACTAATAATAAAAACAAAAAAAACAAAAAGAGACGAGACTAAGAGAGACAAAACCAGAGGAAAGAAATCAATTTATTTGAAAATTGAGATCTTGCTTATGTATAGATTTTCTTCTACACGTAACTGAACCCTTCACCATTAGCACAAGAAGGAAAAGAAGACATCATTCCACATTCACTCTTTTTGTCTATTCTTGGGACGATATGTGGTTGTATGTGTTGCTAGTGGTAGTAGCGCGTGAGACCCACTAGTCACCATTGTTCCTACAACTCAAAAGCTTTCTAACATTATTCCCAGCTTCCTAACAACATTATTCCTAGCAATGTTTTACATTAATTTGTGAATATTTGTAAATATTTAATGAGTTGTTTGAATTTTTGTGATTTAAAAGATATACGTATAGGGTGTGAGTAAAATATAGTGAAAAAAAAGAACGTGTGTGTGTTTATTTTCTTTTTATTGCTTTTTTTTATTTTATGTTGAATGATTGATAAAAAAAGGGGGAAAGATAAAAAGATAAAAATTTAATTAATTAAATATTTTTAATTGTATATGGCCAAGTCTCTCAAAATACAAAAAAATTCAAAGTACATAGTTTGCATGCATTTTAGGATCTAATAACTAGTTTACTAAATTCATGAGAATTTGGTCAATATTGTTAACATTTTGGAATAGAATGATGTACCTTTAAGTGAGGCTAGTATTTGAAATATTAAAAGTTGATAAAAAAATTCTAAGAGTTGTTCTAAATATTTACCAATTTTAATTGGGTGTATTTTCATAGTACTAGAAAAATTATGAAAAATAAATTTTATAATAATTTATTTATATACACGAGCTCATAATAAATTCTTGACACTAGATTTATTTATACAATTAGCCACAAATAGACCACCGATTAGAAAACCATTAAAACTTCTAAAACACACCAAACAACTTACCTCAAGTAAGTGTGCTAATATGTAACATTCCAATTATTGAGACAACATATCAATCATGATATAAGAAACACATGGTAATTTGTTTTTTGAAAATGAATTCATATAAGGTTCATTGTAATTTCTATGGAAATTTCAGCATAATCTCCCTATACTGGGAAGTCTCAAGTTATCGATAAACAAACTATGCACTTTTATTAATCATTATCTAATCACTAATCATGACCTAATTATCCAGGGCCTTAATCCTTATCAATATTTATTGGTACAATCACAATTTCTCAAATACCCATATTTTAAGAATAAAAAAACAAACATACATGAAAAGTGTGAATATTGATAATATAAATGATATTCAGACATATGGTCAAGACATAATTTTTTTCTTGTGATACAAAATACACCAACACTTGTTTAGTTCTAAATGACACAAAAGATAGAGAATCTAAAATCTTACTCCTGTTGTGAATATTATGAATCTCAAACAAACATAACATTAAAAATAATTATCATAAAAAGCAAGACAAACATTAATAATCAAACAATATATATTCAAGGCTACATGCTATCACATTCTTTACAATTTTTCATCTAATTTCCTTTTTAATACTTCTTGTTTTATCCCTTCTGAATTCACTAACATTTTCTTTTTCTACTCCTAAATTTTCTGACCACTATCATAGATTAATGTCGAAGGACAATTCGTTAAAAAATGTTAATACCAATTTATTGATACCGTTAACTATCCTCAACAAGATTACTAATCAAACCTCTTCTTCCTAAAACCTAAAATTATGTATATTTTTTTTGTATATGGCCAAAAACTCTAAACTTATTTTGAGCATCTTTTTAAAGAAAATTTAAAACATTTTTGGCATTGTTTTAAAAAATATATTACATTAGCTTTGACAACAAGTTCACAAATTTTCAACGGATTTTAACCTATATGTAAAAAGTATTTTAAATGTTTTTGGCAAGAAAATATTATTTACTTTTAATATAAGGATAAAAAAACTTTACAGGGGTTTTATCCAAAATACTATTAGGGATAATAATATTATTTAGTTTTAATAAAGGAATAAAAAACCTAATAGTGGTTAATATCCAAAATATTATTATGAATAATACAACTCATTTACTTCTAATATGAGGATAAAATCCCAAAGGAATTTTATTTAAAATATTATTAGGAATGATGTGACAACCAAAAAATAGAATTTCAATTTTCCTCCTAAAGAAGCCTCAACAATAATTAAGCATATTACACCTTCGCAAACTAAGTTCTTGACTTAGAAAATTAAGATTTGTTTATCATAACAAACCTATCATAGTAAAGTCAGTAGAGATAGACTTCATCAGACCATAGCAAACGAATAAAAACCAAAGCACTTTACCTTAGATAAAGCATATTAGGAGTATTAATATTTTTCATATATATAACTAGTATCTTGCTTAGAATTTCTTAAAATAAATTAATTATGTTTCCTAGTAATTGTAATACTATGTGATAACTCACCAACTAAACTAAATACCATTTCAAAAGACATGCTTGAGAATTGTCGTTGTGACATTGCTTTCATGAGTAGAGTACAGAAATAATAGTAATCAAATATAATAAAAATCAAACATTTCTCAACAATGAAGTTCATTTCATTGATCAATGCAACCAAAATGTGAGCAATAACCACATATTTGTGAACCTATAACACAATAAATATAAACCTATTTCTTGAATCAACTTAAAATATCAAGCCAAAATAAATTCATGCTCGCAATAGAATCAAATTCAAAACCAATCCAAGTTATATGCCAAATTGTAGATTCATAATGTTTCAAAAAATAAATTAGGCTACATCATAAGAGCTTACACGATCAAAGCAACCACATATGTCAAGGTCACATATGATAAAGTAGGTGAGCATGAGATGGTTTATTTCTTTGTGTTTGGTAATGATAATTAGGCAGTAGATGTTAACACTATTTTTCTCGATTGCTGACTCGGATAGTACTGACAAGTTATTTGTTGATATATATATTGTCATTAAGAGTTGAGCTGCCTCTTGACCTGGATTGCAAAACCCGACAAACGGATCCCATCACTAATTTATTTAAGTAATTATGAGTTTAAATTTTATTATTTTTATTTTATTTGATAAAAAATAATTTTTAAATCCAAATAATTTTTATTTTAGAGAATATATTAAAAAGTATTGTAAAATTACTTATGTATCTCATCTAACATTTTAACTTTTTTAGATTGAGATGTTTATTTGATATCATTACACACAAAAATAAATGTAGCAGCAGCATCCCCTTCCACGGCAGCGATAGCCCCTTCCGCGACAGCTTGTACCAGACCTTTCCAACAGCACCAACTTCCTTGAAACTACAGCAGCAACTTCTTTCAAACCATTATCCTTGTCACCACCGTATTACCACCCCTATTTAAGATCCTAGATTCAGACCTTCACAAAAAGATCAACTTTCACCTACCAACCCATGTTTTGAATCTGTGAAGATATACTTTGAAAGATGTCCTTGCTAGCTTCAGTGTCAATCCCTAAGAAGATCCTTCATTAAATTTGGAGAGGTAAAGGACTTGTTCATTTCTCACGAAAGGAACCGAGTGGGAGAAGGTTTGTGTACATCAAAATCTGTCGATTTTAATAAATTTCTGATATTTGTTAAAATTGATTAATTGACCAATCACACTTGAGAAATAAAAAATTAGTGGTAACTAATATTCTTTATCTCGAACCTAGTTTTGTCGGATACCCTTTCGTTTCTGCGGATCGGTTATGATAAAATGGAATGAATTTCATATTGAAATTAACTATTATCACTTTCAGGGCCACTATATAAATAGGACCTAAAAACCATTAAAACATGCAAAAAAAAGAAAAGAAAAGAGAGCCTGCACTGACATTTGGTTCTGGACATTTAGATGATATCAACCAATGATTGTATCAACCAGGTGATTTTATAGTGACAAGATCAAGCAACAAACGAAGTATAAATATGGAGACGCCATGTAAACTAAGGAAAAGCCAAAGCTTAAAAGCTTCTTATTTATTTAAGTTTTATTTATGTCGAACACATGATAGTAGGCAGTCATACTCCCTCATACAGAATTGCCGCGGATAATATCAATATGCATCTGGTTCGAACATCACAAGAAGAGGGCTGACATTGGGAGCCAAGTGCTTGTCACTGTTTGATAGGTTGGTTGCCATTAATGTGCAACAACCATTTGGTATTGCACCAAACATGTGCATTCATACAAGATGTCAAAGGTTGGCAGCCACCTTTGTTGAAGAAAAGCCTCCATGAATGCCTATAAATAGAGGCATATGTTAGAGAGCAAAATGAGAGAAGAGACTTGTGAGAATGTGAAGAGAGTAGAGAGGAAGAGAGAGCTGCAATGGCAGCAAAGAGAGGGTTGGGAGTAGAGTAGAATGAAGTTATCATTCTCCTCCATGTATTTGTTTTGTATTCTTTCTCTATCTCTTAATATATTGACTTCTCCCGTGGATGTAGGCAGTTTTGCCGAACCACGTTAAATATTGTTTCAGTGTGCTTGACCTCCTATTAGCAAGTATCAGAACATCAACGGTCGGATTACCCAACAATTGGTATCAAAGCACATGATTTTGCTCAAAAATGAAAGTTGTCAAAATTGTGTTTTGACCATACCATTGTGTAGAGGAGGAAGAGACGAAGCCACTGGTGAAAACCGCGTCGAAATCGGACGTCGGAAACCNNCGTCAGCTTTTGCTGACCTATATGTCCTACGTGGATGACACGTCATTACAGCCACATCAGCTCCCTGGATTTTGATCCTGTGTGGCAGAGTCTACGTGCAACCGGTTCTGAGATTGAATCTGGGTCGTTAAACAGGCCAAAATTGTTTTGATCAAATCTTAGCCGTCTGAAGTGCGATTTGGATGATTTCAGACTTGTTTCCAGCTAATTGGATCGTTCCGGATGCAATGGTACGGTCCAATAATTGAGATTGAGATCAAAAAAAGGCAATGATGAATTAGTAAAGAGAGATTGCCCGATTAGGAGGCATATGATGGTCATCATGGTGGTCGATGGAGCTGAAGAAGAAGAAATCACACATTTTTGCCCAATTACATGTGGTGAACTATTATGTGGGGAATTTTAATTACCTTAAGGGAAGGTAAAATTGGGACACTCTAAACACCCGATCATGTGGACAATTTGAGGTGGAGAGTGAAATTTGATGAAGACCAATCTTGACGAATCTGAGCACTGGTAGTCTCACCAGATGTTGAGAAATCAGGTATAAAACAAGGATACCCCAGATCACTTGTAAAGAAATGCCGCGACAAGGCTAGCAAATGGTTGTATATACGGAAAGACAGTACGATGGATAGATATGGCCTAAGAAGTTCTGTCTAGGAGATTGGGTTTTAAGCGGGACCGTTGTGACCCCTCCAATCTTTCCTGGGAACTTGCTTAGTGGAAGGATTATCCATACGGTACTATTTTCGTATATGTGACAGTTTGTTATGAAACTGTTGAAGACTAGCAGGATGACGGCACAAAGGAACAGTTGGGTTCCGTATGATCAAGGATCTGATGGAGTGATGATTTCTCCAAGAAAGTTAGATTTGGTGACTGTAATTTCTCGAGGGGAGAATTGATGCAGACCCTGATAATGGAAGAAAAATACAGCAAAAGGATAAAGATTGGCACCCTATTTTGACTTGGATGGATGTTGTGACAGGATGAGCTGCTGTTAAACATAAGCAAGGAATAGGGAGACATCTGGAGAACCAAAATTGCACGAGAGCACACGAAGATTGTGTAGGAGTACCCGGAGGATCCAACGAGGTACTGTAATGAGACAACAGGTGCAAGGAAAAGAAGAGTTCCCAGATGAAGCTCAAAGCAGAGACTGTATGAAAAAGTTGTACAACAAGAAGTCTCTTGTGCTCTTGATAAAGGCAACAAACAAGGACCTTTCAATGCATGTAAAGATGGAAGGGTGAGCTGTTGCAAATGCACCTAATTGAGGGGGTGCAAACGCCTGCGATAAAAGGCGACCGCCTATGATGAAAGGCGAAGACACCAAAGGGAGTTGGTGTGGGTGGAGTTGTTAAGCAGAAAAGGCGTAGAAGCTCCAAACATAGAAATTGAGGTAGAGGATTGCGAGGAGTATACCGCAACTTTCTCTTTCTATATAATTAGTGACAGTGATCTCTCCCATAGTCCACATGGTGGTAGAGAATTTATGGAGCCACTTTGAAGCATCTTAGTTGAAGAAGGATGCGACCGCCTATAAAAGGTGAAGACACCTTAAAGAGAAGGTGTGAGGGCTATGAGATGAGCCTATGATTAGACCGCCGCATGACGACAAGCAGAGACACCTCAGGAGAAGGTGTGAGGGCTGTGGAAGGAGCCCAATTCAAAACGCCCTAGAGCCAATGTGATGGCTAGGTATGAGTGGACAGATGGATAGCCAATGAAAGGGCTATGATGAGTATGGAGATAAATGCAGGATTGACTTTCATGGATATTGCCCCCATGCTAAAGATCAATGAGCTAGAAGACATTTGCCTTGGACAATAAGTGGATGATTTGTGGAGCATTAAGACGCGGCTGCTATGAGGAGCAGAAGGGCATGCGCAGGTTCCGAGAACAAGTTGACTCTTGTCAAGGTGGTGGGCTCGGTAATGGCATTGTAATACTCAGAGTATGAAGACAGATATGGATCAACCTTTTATGGGCTGCCCCCATGGTTAAAGGTGGAAAGCTACCTGGACTCTTGAGACTAAGAGTAGGAGACTCATGGAGAAGTAAGACGTGGTTTCTAGGGTGAAACAGAGGGCGGCGCAACTCTTGGATGAGTAAACTCTTGAAAGAGTGGTGAGCTTGTGATCATATTGAGATACTCAAATAATGACTGTCGCACTTGAAATATCCGTTTGAGGGGGTGTTGTAAGCCTTGATGTGAGGCTTGATGAATCATTCTAAACCGAGCACGCTCGAAGGGGAATGTTGTTCCAGAGACAAGCGTTAACACTATTCAGATGTGATGTGGCAGACCATCTGGTTATAGTGATCCTTTTGTGTGAGAAAAGGTGTGCTTAGGTTACTCTGATGATTGAAAGGTTTGGTAAGTACCTGTAAACTTGGCCACAAACGCTCTCAAAATGGAAAGCTTGGAAGAGCTGCAAGATGCAAGCTTGTGTTGAAGAAGAAAAAGGACAATTGCCCTACATGAATGGCAAAGGGGGTGATTGTTAAGTTGGTTGCCATTAATGTGCAACAACCATTTGGTATTGCACCAAACATGTGCATTCATACAAGATGTCAAAGGTTGGTAGCCACCATTATTGAAGAAGAGTTGGAGTTGGCAGCCACATTTGTTGAAGAAAAGCCTCCATGAATGCCTATAAATAGAGGCATATGTTAGAGAGCAAAATGAGAGAAGAGAATTGTGAGAATGTGAAGAGAGTAGAGAGGAAGAGAGAGCTGCAATGGCAGTAAGGCTGCTGCCATTGCAACAGCTGCAATGGCAGCAAAGAGAGGGTTGGGAGTAGAGTAGAATAAAGTTATCATTCTCCTCCATGTATTTGTTTTGTATTCTTTCTCTATCTCTAAATATATTGACTTCTCCCGTGGATGTAGGCGGTTTTGCCGAACCACGTTAAATATTGTGTCAGTGTGCTTGACCTCCTATGAGCAAGTATCAGAACATCACCGGTCGGATTACCCAACACTGTTGACGCCAACTGGGACGCATGAGCATTCACAAAAGGGTTCGGACATTGGACAAAAAGAAAGCTGATAAAAACTATTATCGCCTTCGTACTTGGTGATCTTAAACCGATTCAATCTATCAACACCTCCTGTGGTCACAATCAATCGTTCCGATTCAATCATCCACATCGTTGTCACGCCCCCCATCCTACATGAGGGTGCATCAAAGTTCACATTTAGATAAGAGCCTTCACGGATGACACCGTCGTTGGATTTTATAGCAGGTGAAAATGTTATTGGGAGACTCTCGTTCAAAGTGGAAAGTATAACATCTGAATTGCATATGATCTTGCTAGTCGCAGTGACCGCAAGAGTTGTTGTATTGTCAGTCGAGGGGGCTACGATTAAATAACGGGCACCAGCTTGCACCTCAGTACCGAATACATCACTGCTGCAGCATCTTTGGCATGAACGGCCCCAGGAAATGAAGTTGCTGCGAGGGCAAAGAGAAGGACGGAGAACCCTAGAAATTTAGTGATATCCATATTTTTTGAATATGAGTATTAGTTATCTCAGATATCGTGTCTTGCTGATCTTGTGTTGAAACAACGCACGGAGAGCATATATTTAGATGGAGCAAGCATTTTGATTATTTGTTACAATTAATTAAAATATTCCACAAAAATATAAATTATAGTGTTTTACTCGTGCCGACCTACGACAAAACTTCAAATTATTGTCCTTTCGCAAAGAGTTGTCGTGTAGGTTTTCAGCTCTTGCCTCTTGCTTACTTGAGTTATCCCACAATAGTGTTTTACTCGTGCTGAATAAAAATTATAGTTCTATGGCGAGTTGTCGTAGAGATTTTGAGCTATTCTCGCTGGCACCACTTGCTTAAAATGTTATAATTGATCTGATCAATGAACTTAAAAAATTTAAATTTATTAAATATAATGAAATAAGCTATATTCTTTTGAAACGACAATTGTGTAATAATTGGGGAGCTTGACAACTCTGAAAATAAACGAAATAGTCTATTCTATAAATAACTTCAATTAAATCTACTAATTAAACCTTCCAAATAAAATTCAAGTTGTGAAGCTTACATGTCCTATTATAAAATGAAGATTTTTTTTTATAAATTGTAAAAAAAAAAATTATTCCCATTTTCTTGCACTAAAAACTATACGATATTTAAAAATGTATTGTTTTGATAGAACTTTAGTTATCTTCATTGCTAAGATCAGTATTAGTTATCCAAATGTTTTGTCTTCTAGTTCATGTGTTGAAAGAGTGCAACCATTTGGATTATTCGTTATAATAATTAAACATGCACCTGTTTTTCGACAAAACTACAAATTAGAGTCCAGCGGCAAAGAGTTGTCGTTTAAGTTTTGAACTTTTGGACCACTTTATTCACTCGTGCTCAATAGTTTATAAGATTCCATCAATTAAAATATTTCCTCATGTCATTCTCGATGAAAATAATAAACATTTCCCATCTTATTTTAAGATAGGTACTGCTATATATATTCACTATAATTATTTTATTCCCACTAACTTTTTTAAATGATTGATGTAATGTTTTAAAAATAACTGATATTTTATTGATGAGTTGAAAGAATGCATAGAGATCATAGATTTACAGTCAGAAAGGATTTGTATTCTTTGTCACCTCATATTAATTCAAACTTGTGCATGCTGACTATGACATAAATAATATTTGTATAGATTAAACGTTTCGGGACCACCTTGCTTACTTAGCCATCCCCCAAAATTGTTTTACTCTTGCTGATTAAATAGTTTTCTACATATATTGTAGTTGAGAAGATTCAAATAATATATGAACTATCCATAAGGATCATAATGAGTAAGTTTTTTTTTTCCAGAAAAAGTTGAAGATTTAATTTAAAGAACTGTAATATATACTCTTCAATCAAGTTGCTGAAGGTTTTATATTGACATGGATATGTATTAGGAGTCGATATTTAACAAATTATAGTTATTATAGGATATTACACATAATAGGCATGTATATATTCAGGAAAGGTTTATCATTCTTGCGCTCTAATCTCTACATTAACTATTACATATTGTTCTACATGTATAAATAGAAAAGGTTGACTAACTAATTGGCTAGACTTCTTGTTATTCTCAACTTGGTATTAAATCCCTAACATATTAAAACACTTTTTTCTTCTCTGTAATGGACTCTAATTTGGTTGTCGCAACCCTCAACCCACCACAAACCGCCTCTTTTTTTAAGTCACTAGTGTAGATCTTTTGTTCTTCCTCTGCTTTGGAATCCTCCCTTATTGTTGCCGTGAATCTTATCTTATGGAGACTTTAATTGCCATGATTGTTTCTCTTTTCAATTCTTTATAAGTTATTTATTTGAAGGTTACAAACACCAATTACCTTTATTGATAAATGTAGATGAAGTTGTACCTTCCTAGACCAGGTGTTTTTAAATTTATTGATGGCTCTTTATCATGTCCTGCGTGTAATATGGTTGTTGTTAATGGTTTTTTTCTTTAGGTTAATCCTTTTTTTTCTTTGTTGGAAACAACAAGATCAAATTATTTTGAGTGCGTTACTTTATTCTCTTTCAATAGATGTATTGTATCTTGTCATTAATTGTCAAACCTTGAACTGTGTTTGGCATGCTCATGAGCAAGCAATCACTTCTTTATCTAATTCTTATATTATTCAACTTTATGGATCTTTTTTAGATCTTCGTCAAGGTGATAATTCAACCACTATATATGTTGTTGCCTATTTTTGGGTTCCCACACAAAAATGATAAAATAAAAATTATATATCAAAAAATATTTGGATGAAATCCAAGAAATAATAAGAATGAGAAAATGATGTTGAAATGCTGAAAAATATCCAAAAATTGGTTAATAAAGTTCAAAAATGCAAAGATTAAAGTTTGATAGTATATCATTGACTTACGAGAGCCTTGTTGAAAAAAAAATTCAATTTGAAAAAAAATATATATTCAAAATTAGATGTTGCGGACTCAATTAATTGAATTTATGGAGGGTTTGATTGCAAGAGAAATTAATTTTTAAATCAATTTAGGCTTTTATTGGAAGAAATTAAAGTTCTAGGGTCAAATTAGAATTTTTAAGAGTTGATTTAATCAAATTAGGGGCTTAATTGCATATTTATTGAAGTTTGATGGCTAATCAGGGACTTTATTGAAACAATCTGAAACCAATGATCAAACAAGAAAGGGCTGAAATTGACTAAATCAGGGGTGAAATTAAAAAAAATAAAAATTTATTGATCGATTGAAGGTCAAATCGTATAAATCAAAAACCAAAAATTTTCTTGTAAATGATACTAAAATCAAGGGATCCGATTACAATTTACCTGGGGATTTGACTATGACAATACAAAACTCTAGTGACCAAATTGAAAATATACATTTTGAATTGGAAAACGGTGCAATTTCAGAGGCATTATTCATTGTCTTCTTCAGAAGTCATTTCAGCAGACAGAGGAACTGTTTTAGCAACGAAAGCCACAAATTGCTTTAGTTGTGGAAACGTTTCACAGCTACTATCCCTTTGCATGCTGTTACCGTCGCCAACCGTTACCACTACAATAATGGTCCCAAACGTCTTTATTATCAAAAAAAAATGCATGTAGTTTAGCCAGAGGGGGAAACAAAGCAAGGAAGGGGGGAAGAGCTAAAAAAGCAAGGGGGAGAAAAGGAACTAAAAAACCAGCAGAGGGGAAAGAAAAGGAAAACACAAAGGGGAAAAGCATAAGAGAGAAAAAAGAAAGAAAAAAGGGGGGGAACAAAGGGAAGATAAAAGAATGAAGAGGAGGGAAACAGAGAAGAAAAAAAAGGAAGGAAAGGAAAAACAAGGACAAAAGGAGATAGAGAGGGGACAAACAAAGAGAGTGTAGAGAAGGAGAACCAAAGAAAAAACAGAGAAAAAAAGCAAGGGAAGAGACGAAAACAAAAAAAGAAGGGAAAGAAAACTGAGGGGGAATGACAGAGAGGAGAGGTTGAAACAGAAGGGGAAGAGATGAGATTTTTGGGAGGCAGACAAAAGTTTTGTGAGAGAGATAGAATAGCAAAAAAGAATAAAGGAGGTTACAACAGAAGCAGACGAGAAAAGGAAAAAAACTAGAGGCTGGTGCCTGTCGCACGTCCCCCGAGCAGACATTCGATTGGTGATTTTTCATTTCGTCATGCTTGATTAGTTTTTTGAAGTTGCCATTAGTACTGGAATTACGAGGAAATTTAATTGGTCTTTCAGAGATTTTAAGATAAGAAATTAATTATATAAAAGAAAGGTATTAGCACTCTTAGTACACCCTATCTAAGAGTAAACTATTTGATGTTTGGTTTGTTTTATAATTGCTATAGTGTTGGTGTTTTCTAATCCCATTAGTTTTTTTAGGTTTGATTCAAACTAAATTTATTAAGATAGAAAACCACGAAAGTTTCAAGTGCTTTAAAAACTCATTTTCTAAGTTTGCGACTCGTAAATCGCAAGGAGAGGGATAAAAAATTAGAAATTTAGGATGCCTTCAAAACTTTTTTTTTTTAGTGTTTTATACTCTTACAGCTCGTAAACCATGGAGTAAAAAAATTGAAATGTCCTCGATTATTATCAAGGTTTCTTTCAAGGATGTGTGTGGATTTATTATTCCTAGAAAATTATTTTGGATATTTACCGCTTTAGTTTTCTTTATCCAAATATTAACGTGAATAATAACAAGCTATTCCCATTAAATATTTTGAAAATTCATTATTTTAGGATTTCTTTATTCAAACATAAATGGTAAATAATAGATGAATTCCCTACAAAATAAGATTTTTATATTTTTTTAAATATTAACCAATACCCTTTAGAGGTTTACAAACATGTTATAAAATCCAGAAATACAAGAAAATAGTTTTTGTATTTAAGAATTCCATGCAAAACTATATTTTTCATAACTTCAAATACCCACTACTCTTTTTATAAACAAAAACGCTTAAAACATATTAGGATATTGGTCATATGCAATATATAAAAAAAATTATATTTTTTTTAGAAAAACACAAGCACCATAATTAATTGCAATTAAAGACAACAAACTATGTGCATATATTCTCAAAGCTTACAAGAAAACTAAAAAGTCCAAAAAAAATGACTCTTTGAACCCAACCCGGTTACTGGCCCAAACCGGTAACCGATTCTGCCACAATTGCTTGCATATACATGCTATAGTGGCTAAGTAATTAAATTTGCAAAAGCGACAAGAGTATAGGGCGCTTACCTGATAGCTGACGGGCGAAGATGATGATGCTGCAGTTTCTTGCGCACAACCGGTCAACACTGATTCTGAAGACAATGACGAACGCTGGTAATTGTTGTTGGTCTCTGTCTTTCTCTTCTTGCTGATGCTTTCTCTAGAGACGGCGAAGACGATGATGAAGGTGTGATGTTCTAGCGAAATAGATGTCCTTCCCTCTGTGCTTTCTTGCTTGTTTCCTGTTTTCTTGTGAGCTGCTGCTTCGGCTATTACATATGAAATAAAACGTTGCACCACTGGAGGGGAAAAAAATGAAGACAAAAACGAAAGGATGAAGGTGATGGCGAGGGCGTGCTGGTTGGTCCCTCTATGCTTTCTTCTGTTTATGTTCTCTCCTTCTGCTCGTCCCTATTGTGCTCTTCTTCATCCTTTTGTTTCTCTAGTTTGCTTTCCCTTGCTTCCCCTGTTTCTCCCTTTGTATTTTCTATTCATCCTTCCTCTCACTCGTGTCCATCTTGTCTATACTAAGAAGAGACGGTTACTGCTGCTGTGGCTGGCATGCTCACGGTAAGAAAGAGGAGTGAGGCCTGGTGCTTATGGGGGGAGTTGGTGGTCATGGTTTGGGGAAAATGGTGTGGGTGTAAATGGGTTGCTGGTTTGAGTAACAAACAGGGCTGCTGAGGGAGGCTAGGATGGTTGTAGATAACGAGTCCGGCTACAGGGAGAAGAAACCGATGGTTTAAAATCCTAAAACAGGGTTCCTCATCTGTGTTCTTTTTCGAGAGGGAGGCGGCTATAGACAAGATGGTTTTTTTGGGTTTAGGTTTCTTTTCTTTCGTCCCCCCTAGTCAATTTTTCTCCCGTCTCCCCTTCTCCCCTCCCGGTTAGCAGAGGAGGCTTACATATAGCCTATATACAGCTCCACTTAGAAAACAAAATCTTACATTAACTCTAGGGTGTAATATCGGGTGAGCAAAGATAGGAAACCAGAATATTCTGATGATTTCCAGTGATTTCTTTCCTTCCATGGCTGGGAACACGAGGCCAACTACTCTTGTGATAGTTGTCGTAGAAAAAAAACATGGCTCTCCAATTTCTTCCTTCTAATTGTATCTTCAATCAGCTTCCTTATTTTAGTGTCTTTTCCATTTGGTCCTGGGTCCAAAAAAGAGCTTCAAATTGGCTTGCTATTGGTCTTTAAACTTTAAGCATCTTGTCGTTATGTCCCTGGAAACTCGAGCAAAATCCTTCTCACGGCATGAATTCCTTCTTTCACATTAGATATTCAAATAGGAATATCTTGAGTTTCTAATATCAAAATCAAGCGATTCAAAAGTCCAATTTTACCAATGCATTCAGGACTATAACTTTGATGAGGAGTTAAAGTAAGATAAAATCATTTTAAAGAACAGAATCTAGCAGTAATTTAGTCGGTCAAAAGGGTTTCCTGATTTAATTCAAAAACTAAACAATACTAAGAAGCCTGATATGACCGAGACTATGATCTAAGAACAAATTAACAAAATTTATGATAGAAATAGAGTTTTTTTAGTGCAAAACTCAGGTTAGGATCCTTCTCGTTGCAGAATTCTCTACCTCCACACTAGATATTCAAGCGGGAATATCTTGAACTTTTGATATTGAAATCAAGTGATTCAAAAGACTAGATTTATCTACGTGTCTAACACGACTAAGAGATTAATGTCTTCTCCCAAGTGCAGGAGTGTCGAGGTAACAAATAACCCGACAAGACCAGGGTCGAACCACAGAGAGGTTATTGTATAAATTATAAATAACAATAATACAACAACAACAACAACAACAACAATAATAATAGTGTTAATAATAGCAGTAGTAATAATACTAATACTAATAATAACAATAATAAAGAAGAAGAAGAAGATGAGAACTTTGAGATGAAATATTAAAGTAAGGATTAAAAAATGATAATAACAAATGTCAAGGTTAGAGATTCCACTAATGGTATGTCAAACAAGTATAGTATAAACTCTTATTGTTCAATTGGAAACCACATATAAAGGAGGTTTCAATCAGATTATAGATTGTTAAGATGATTACATTAGTCATCTTATTCAATTAATGCTAATACTTGTAACTTTCGTTAAGCATTCATGATTATAACTTATGTTAACAAGAAATCAAGTTCCTTTCATAGCTCAGGTGTCGGTTATACCATATAGTAAGGGCTATGAAAGTGTCAAGTATTTGTTGTACCAAGTGTTATACAACATAAATCTAGATTAGTCATTTAACAAGCAAAGTATTAAATAGTGAACAAGATAACAAAAACAAAAAAGTTAGTATCAAACATCAAAGTTCATATTGAGTTTACACTATACTTATTCTTACACCATTAGTGTAACCTTTCCATCTTGACATAATAAACTTAGCTAGACATAATAAAAGAAAATAAATAAACAAAATAAGAACATAAATAAGATAACAGTTAACTAAGTAAAGAAAAGGAAATGAAAGGTATAAACTTGATATTATTGAAAGCAAAGCATAAACATTACTAAAAATACAAAGAGAGAAAACAAGAGCATGATCTTGATCTGAAGAACAAGATGCCTAAATGCATGGCAAATGCCTCCTTTTATAATCTAAATTTGGGAGCTATTGATTTAATGACTAATTGATGAGTGAGTGGTCACCTCTTGACTTGGTGACAATCCTTATCTTCTCTTATTTACCTAAAATGTCATTAATAATGTCATAATTGGAACTACTTGAAAACATGAAAGTTGTAGAAAACTGTCCTGGAAAAAAATAGGGGTCATTTCGACTTCTAGAACTCCAGATGTGGGTCAAACACTAAATAATGCATGGGTTATAGGATAGATTCAAACGTCTTTGTTGTTGCTATAATTTGAACTTGAAAATGGTCTTTTTAAATGTTAGGTTCCATATAAAAGTTGTAGGCCTATATCTTACCTTTCCATCCATATAAAATAAACCTAAATTCAAGATCCACAGCTCCAGATATGACCTAATTACCAAACAGTGTTCTGGTTTGGACTACACTAACATCTCTTTTCTAAGTTTGGCCATCTCTTTGTCCTTTTAGTTTATGTGATAAGTCTATATTTAAAATGAACATTTATCACAAATTAAAGGTATCTTATATTATTAGATATGTTATTATAAAACATGTTTTAGTTAAGAAGTTATTGATACTTCAATTGCAAAATGGTGCTATAAAACCTTGATAAAAATACACTTTTATGTATTAATCATTAGCCCAACCACGCAAATTTTGGTTCTAGTTAAAGCGAATCGCTGGATGGGATCTTAGGTTAGCCCAACCTATAAATCCCCGGTTATAATTTTTTTGGGTATTTAAAAGATGAGAAATTTAACCAAGCGTAAAATGGGTTAAATTAAATTAAAGAAACCTAAATCAAGATAAAAATACTAAAATTAATGAAATGAAAAGTGAATATAGTACTGGTCATCAAAAAGAAAAACATTTTTGAGGAAAAAATGAATTTGTATGATCAAGAGAGGTCAATATTCAAATAACATAAGGTTGGGAGTTTATGTATAAATAATAAAAAGGGGTGGGGATAAATGTGTAATGAACAAGATGTTAGAACTATAAATATCATTTTATTTTCTCTCTTGGAGGACTGGCTCGAGTGAGAGAAAATTTAAAGAGAGGCTAGAGAGAAGATATATTGATGGTAAATCAACCAATAGCTATAACTCCACCTTCCACCATTGGATCAACACGATTTTCAGAGATGTTGTTCTCATCCATGTCATGTATATTGTCACTGTAGGGATTTTCTATATCAATCCCTGTTTGAGAGATATCAAGGGAGGAAAATATCTTGGAAAATACACTTCTGGACAATCTTCTTCGCTACCTATTTTCTCCTTCGACCACTGTTGGATAATGCTATAACTTGGATATGTTGTTCTTCCTAATGTTTTCTAGATTTTGAATGGTGGAGATCTAAAATAAACATTCGATATAGAAGTTGTGTATCTCGCACAGTAGGTCTGTAAATTTGAGGTCAATTCAGTTAAACCCATATTTCTGAAAATTTTACCATCTCAAGAAGTTAATATTTGGATATGTTATACTCATAATAATGCATTATAACTTGATAGTATAGATTGTTTGGGAAATTATTCATTTGTTATTTATGGTTTATAGAACTGTGTCAAGGATTGTGTTTAGAAGAATATTGTTTAAAAAGTTTGTAAAATCGACAAGAATGTTTTATTTTGATGTTAAGAGGGAAGATTGGAATAAATATGATAAATTGGCTCTTATAAAGATATTCTTTTTACAACCTTAAATGATATGTGATTTGGCTAGGGGTTGAGATTATAGAGAAAAAGTTAAATTGTGGATGTTGAGTGTAAATGAAAAGGTTGGTGAATCTTGACCGATTTGTCTCCAAACTTTTAAAGGGAATTCAAGTAGAAAGATGAGAGAATTAGGATCAAGTTTCTTCATAGTAATTGTAATTTTGGATGTTAGCTAACTAAGACATTAGTCTTGCTTAATATGGAGCTATAGAACCCTAACTATGGGTCATCAACCAAGATTGGGTCTTGATAGATCTTATAGGGTAGTATTTGCTTATGAGCAAATTTAACTATCTTAAAGGTAGAACTAGGTTCTCCTTCCTGCAAAGAACTTGTAGCCTCATAAAGTGGATGACTAGGACAAATGATTGACTAGCTTTAGGCAATGGCATCCAAAAGGATGGCCGGGATAAACAATTGACTAGCTTGGGCTAATGGCATCCAAAGGGATGATCAGGACAAATAATTGACTAGTTTCGGCTAATGGTATCCGAAGGGATGACCGGGATAAGCAGTTAACTAGCCTTGGCTAATGGCATCCGAATGGATGACTAGGATAAATGATTGATTAGCTTCGGTTAATAGCATCTGAAGGGATGGCCGAGACAAACAATTGATTAGCTTCGGCTAATTTCATTAAAAGGGATGATTAGGACAAATGGCTGATGGAATTTGAAGGGGGATGGTCGAGGTGAGTGAATAGTTAACCTCGATAAATGATATCTTAAAAGAATGGTTAGATTTAAGATTATAGTTGATTACAAGCATTGATGCATATATATATGTACTGCAAGTTGTGTATACCAAGAACATGAAGGAACTACAAATGTCACACTTCAAACATGAGATAATGTTAATGCTTCATTAAACTACAAGACCATTTTCTTATTGTTATTATTATTATTATTATTATGAAGTAATTGCATTCTTATAAATGTTTTGTAATGCACTAGGGACGTCATGCCAACAAGGTGCCTAGGAAATCCGATACACGGGAACCTGCTTTTGCAAGGAATCATGTAGTTGCATTCTAAATCATGATGTATTTTATATAAATCAATGTACTAAATGTATAACTATTATTAGATCCTTTTAGATTAAATTCATGATGACTATTTGTTAGATAGAATACAAACTCATGACTATGCATGTATTTTTTAAATGCAAACATAATATCATGAATTTATGTGAGATTCACTTTTAAATGAAATGTTGATTGTTGTTGATGTATGGATTATATATTGATGTTGTGAAGGGAACATGTTCTCCAATTCCCGACACAAGGTGTGTTAAGTACAAAAATTTTTTTACTATTGTTTTGGGCTTGAAAAGCCGGGTTATTACACAACCACACACATGATATTGGTTCTGATTAAAGGGGATCGCCAGATGGAATCTCAAGTTAACACAACCATGTAGATTTTGGTTTTGGTTCAAAGAGATCGCCAAATGAGATCTTAGGTTATGAAAACAAAAAAAGAGAAAAATAAGAAGAGAGAAAGAAAGGAGAAAAGAAAGGAGAAAGAAAAGAGAAAGAAACATAAAAAAAGGTTCTTTAGATGAGTGGATATTGAGTAAGTTAGAAAGAAAAAAGACAAGTTTTCTTTACAAAGCTTATTATGCAAAACATTAAGAAGTTTTGCTTTGTAATCATTGTAAAGAGAGAGCATCTGTTGCTATCCAATTTTTTACCTATGTTTTGATAAATTGTCTGAAAAATCTAAAAATAGCGGAAAACAACGAAGATCTAAAAAATATTTTATATATGTATATTTGCATCATTTTTAGCATCGTCTCAAAACAATTTAAATTTTCAAAAGTTTTTGGAACACGTTTGACTTTTAACGCGTTATTTTTAAAATCACCGATTTTCCTCATTCAAGTCGATGTTGATAAGAAAAATCCAAAATACTAAGAAAATCCAAAAAACTAAGAAAAATTATATTTACAAAAAAGCAAAAGAAGTTGAGGGACTAAGTTTGAAAACCTAGCAATATTTTTACGTATAAATACTAGACTCTACAACAGACACAAGAGATAGGGCAATTTTACACATTAAAAAAAAACACAAAAAAAACCTAACCCTAAACCATCACTTTTAAACCTAGCAATTGCCCCCTCACACTGGCCATTCTTTTTCCTTCATAGCAACCTCTAACCCTCCTCTCTAGTCATTACCCACGTCCTGCACACTAGCCCCCATTTCCCTTTACTACAGCCAACACTCCTAATATCCTCTCCTTTCCCAGCTGGTTGCTTCTCTTCTTCATCCATAGAAGTCAGTCACCGCTGCACACACTAAACAAGCTCCCCTTTGTCAACCGCAGTAGCGCCCATAAAGTTGTCCCCATCATCACCAAAACCACAAACCGACCTTCCTCGATGATATCTCCACCTCAACACCATCAGCCACCTCTCCCATCTCCACAGTAGCTCCAGCGGCCACGGGCAACAACAGATCTGTTCTCCATCTTTATCGGCTAGACCCGACAAAAGCCTAGTAGTCGGCGGCCCTCTTGGTCATATAGCTGACCACCTAAATCAAATATGGGGAAATAAAAAAGGAAAAGAACCGATCTGTAGAGGAGCATATCCAAAATAGAAAAAAAGAGAAAGATGCAAGTTTGAAAACAAAGGAAAGAAAAACTAAAATTGACAGCCTGTTGTATTTTTAGGTGTTTCAAAGGTCGCACTGGGGAGGATGGGAAAAGGGGAGGAAACTGTGACTGACCCCTCCTTTTTCTAATGTTTTGTGCCGTAACGCATGAACCTACGTGATGATGGGGGAGACGCGCTGCCACAACTTTTGTGGTATAAAAGGACTCCTCTGCAATTCCTGGAGTTTTAGGGTTATTTTATAAATTTTAAATTGTTTCATGTAGTTTTTTTTGTTTAGTTTTAAATTTTTATTATTTGTAGTGTTGATGTAAAAAAAAAGAAAACAAAACAAAACAAATATTGTGAAAGTGTATGTGTTTGTATTTGTTTTATGGATATTTCTTTTTATTTATGAGAAAATTGCAAAGAATAAAGAAGAATTTAATATTTTGATTTGCTCATGATTAATAATTATTAACTTACATGAAAGTTGTATTTCTAATATCTGATGAAAAGAAAATTATTAGTTCTTTAACACCATCAAAGTCACGAAACAGCATACCTTAGGTAGGGTGTGTTAGTGGTGTTAATACCTTCCCTAAGCATAATCAGTCCCTTACAGGTGAATTGCTAACAAGACTAGTACATTCAAGTTTCCTACTAGCCCTTATTTAAATACTAGGTAGTAACTCTAATGAACCAATCAAGTCAAACAAAACGAAAAATTGTCAGCCAATGTCGTGCGGGTGATGAGCAACACAAATTACCTAAGGTAGGGTATATTTAGTATTCTAATAACTTTCGTTTATGCAAGTAGTCTTTGTACCCTATCTTTGAGACCAGTTAGGGTTCTTAGTGATCAAAATACTAGGTGACGATTTCTATTTAAATTTTACACTGATAAAAGATAAAAATTCTTTTTCTCTCCATATTTGCTATATAGACCATTTCTAATTTTTCTTTAGAGGATGGACGATCGCCACGACATCGCACACATACAATATGTGCAAAAATGGCAAGATAAGGTGACATATGTTCAACCTCCATTGATGGATACAAAAATAGTAATGTTGTTTGCCAACACCTTTCACTCCTCTTATTATGAGCATGTAATAGAAAGCTCAAGTCAACATTTTCATAAAGTTATAAGGATTGTTGAAATAGTTGAATAGGTTATGAAGAGGGAAAAGATTAAACGTTCTGTCATGGTTCCAAAACAATGATAAGAGATTACTTTGAAGGTGGGAAACCTTATTTATATGGTCTAGTAAGGTCTTTAACACAACTAAAAGATTGATGTATTCTCCCAAGTGTAGGAGTGTTAAAGCAATAAATAACCCAACAAGACCGGGTTTAAACCACAATGAAGTTAATTGTATGGATTATAAATATGGTATAAACTCTTATTATTCAATTAGAAACCACAAACAAAGGAGGTTCCAATCAAATTATAAATTGTTAACATGATTACATTAGTTATCTTATTCAAACAATACTAATACTTGTAAATATTGTCAGGTATTCATGATTATAACTTATGTTAACAAAAAATCAAGTTCCTTTCATAACACATGTGTTAGTTATACCATACGGTTCAGCTATAAAAAAGCCAAGCATTTGTTGTACCAAGTGTTATACAACATAAATCTAGATTAATCATTTAACAAGCAAAACATTAAGAGTGAACGAGATAAAAAATATAAAACATGTTAGTATTAAACATTAAAGTCCATGTTAAGTTTACACTATACTTGTTCTTACACTATTAGTATAACTTTTCACCTTGACATAATAAACATAGCTAAACATAATGAAAGAGAGAAACATAAATAAAGAAGATCAAAATAAAAATAAAATAAAATTTAACTAAGTAAAGGAAAAGAAATGAAAGGCATAGACAAGATATTAATGAAAGAAAAAAAATTAAGCACTACAAAAATACAAAAAGAGAACGCAAGAGCATGATCTTGATCTGGAAACCAAGATTCCTAAATGCATGACAAATGTCTCCTTTTGTAGGCCAAAAATGGGAACTACTGATTTAAAAACTAATTGATGAGTGGGTGGCCATATCTTGACTTAGTGACAATCTTTATCTTCTTATTTAAATAAAACGTCATTGATAACATCAGAATTTAAACTAGACTTCCAACGAAAGTAATAGAAAATTATCTCAGCTTTTCAAGAAAAAAAATTGAGGTCATTTGGACTTTTAGAACTTGAGATATGGACTAAACAATAAACAGTGTCTAAGCTGCAAGATAGACTAAGACTTCTACGTTGTTGCTAAGATTTGAACTTCCAAATAGTAGAATTAAGTCTTGACTTCCCCATAAAAGTTTTAAGCCTATGTCTTAGCTTTCCATCCATATAAATTAGGTCTAAATCTAAGATTTACAACTCCGGATATGACCCGATTACATAATAGTGTTCTAATTTGAACTACACCAGCATCTATTTCCCAGGTTTAGCCCTTTCTTTATCCTTTCAATTTCAATACTTTAACTCATCAATCAATCCTTTTATTTGAGTGATGGGCCTACATTTAGGATAAAAATTTACCACAAAGCAAAGGTATTTTATGTTATCAAACTTGTTATTATAAAACATGCTTTAGTTAAGTAGTTATTGATACTATAAGTGCAAAATAATGATACAAAAACTTGATAAAAATACATTTTTAAGTACTAACCACACGTTGTAGCATCAACAGCTTAAATTTCTTTGTCAAAGGTTGACAATCCTTTGCCACTTGAGTTTGTCTAACAACATTTGTTAGACTCAAGACTTATTGCCCCTACTCTGTCAAATCTCATGCAACCACCATTTCTTATATGATGTGATCTAGACAAGAGATGTAAATATCATGGTGGGGTTGATTAGTACTCAAAAGTACATTTTTATCATGGTTTTATATCATCATTTTGCACTTGAAGTATCAATAACTCCTTAACTAAAGGATGTTTTATAATAATCTATCTAATAATATAAGATACCTTTAATTTGTAGTAAATGTCCATTTTAAATGCAGGCGTATCACATAAATGAAAGGATTGATTGATGAATTTAAGAACTTCAATTGCAAAGGCAAAGAGATGATCAAACTTAGAAAAGAGATGTCGGTGCAATCCAAACCGGAACACTGTTCGGTAATTGGGTCATATCTGGAGCTATAGATCTCAGATTTAGGTCTACTTTATATAGATGAAAAGGTAAGACATAGGCCTACAACTTTCCTATGGAGCCCAACATCTAAAAAGGCCATTTTCAAGTCTAAATTGTTGCAACAACAAAAAAGCCCGAATCTGTGCTCCAGCCCGAGCACTGTTCAGTATTTTGGCAATATCTGGAGTTCTAAAAGTCGAAATGAGCTGAATCTTTTACACAAGAAAGCTGAGACAATTGCCTAGAACTTTCATGTTTTCAAGTGGCTCTAATTTTGACGTCATCAATGACGTTTTAGGCAAACAAGAGAAGATAAGGATTGTCACCAAGTCAAGGGTTGGCCATCTACTCATCAATTAGTCATCAAATCAATAGTTCCCAATTTTGGCCTATAAAAGGAGGCACTTGCCATGCATTTAGGCATCTTGGTGTCCATATCAAGATCATGCTCTTGTTTTCTCTCTTTGTATTTTTTATGTTTTGTTTTCATTAATATCAAGTTTATGCCTTTCATTTCCTTTCCTTTGCTTTGTTAACTCTTATCTTATTTATGTTCTTATTTTGTTTATCCATTTTTCTTTCTTCCATTATGTCTAGCTAAGTTAATTATTTCAAGGTGAAAAGTTTACACTAATGGTGTAAGAATAAGTATGGTATAAACTAAATATGGACTTTAATGTTTAATACTATGTTTTATATTTGTTATTTTGTTCACTCTTTAATACTTTGCTTGTTAAATGACTAATCTTGATTTATGTTGAATAACAATTGGTACAAAAAATGCTTGGCTCTTTCATAGCCCATACTGTATGGTATAACCGACACCTGAGCTATGAAAGGAACTTGATTTGTTGTTATCATAAGTTATAATCATGAATGCTTAACGAAATTTACAAGTATTAGCATTAATTGAATAAGATGACTAATGTAATTTATGGTAAATGTCCATTTTAAATGCAAGCCTATCACATAAATGAAAGCATTGATTGATGACTTTAAGAACTTCAATTGTAAAGGCAAAGAGATGATCAAACTTAGAAAAGAGATGTCGATGCATTCCAAACCGGAACACTATTCGGTAATTGGGTCATATTTAGAGCTATAGATCTCAGATTTTGGTCTACTTTATATGGATGGAAAGGTAAGACATAGGCCTACAACTTTCATAGGAGCCCAAGGTCTAAAAAGGCCATTTTCAAGTCCAAATTGTTGCAACAACAAAGAAGCCCGAATCTGTCCTCCAGCCCGAGTACTGTTCAGTATTTTGGCCATATCTGGAGTTCTAAAAGTCAAAATGAGCTGACGTTTTTACACAAGAAAGCTGAGACAATTGCCTAGAACTTTCATGTGTTCAAGTGGCTCTACTTTTGACGTTATCAATGACGTTTTGGGCAGACAAGAGAAGATAAGGATTGTCA
>SRLM01000011.1:0-28023 GCA_015708895.1 Populus ilicifolia
AGTATGGATTTTCCAATTCAAAACCATGAAAAGAAGGTAAAAGCTAGATAATGCCTGGTTTAAAATTAAAATGAGATGCATCAGGAGGAAAAACTATGCATGATGGTGCATTTGTTTTTGTTGGATTCATGTGGTCTCTAAGTGTTCTAGCATGGTTATTCTCATTATTCTCATTATGAAGTGATTGATTATCTTCTTCAGCCATATTTTCTGAAAATGATGAGGATACCTTACAAAGTCTACCACTTAATGTACGTGACCACACTCTCATGCACGTGTAGGAATAGAATAAAAGGAAATGGAAAAGGAAAACAAAAGAAGAAGAAACAAGAAGAAAGAAAGAAAGAAAGAAACAAAGTTATATACAAGAAAAAGTAAAAAGAGAAAATAAATTAAAAATTATAATTTATACAAGACTTACCTCCCCAGCAACGGCGCCAAAAACTTGACACGACAAAGAGATTGATGTCTTCTCCCAAGTGTAGGAGTGTCGAAGTAACAAATAACCCTGCAAGACCGGGGTCGAACCATAGGGAGGTTATTGTACAAATTATAAATGACAATAATAAAACAATAACAATAATAACAACAACAACAATAACAATGATGATGATAATAATAGTAGTAGAGAAAGAGAAGAAGAAGAAGATGATGATGATGAGATATTAAAGTAAGGATTAATAATGATAATAACAAATGTCAAGGTTAGAGGTTCCACTAATGGTGTGTCAAACAAGTATAGTATAAACTCTTATTGTTCAGTTGGAAACCACACATAAAGGAGGTTCCAATCAGATTATAGATTGTTAACATGATTACATTAATCATCTTATTCAATTAATGCTAATACTTGTAAATGTCGTCAAGCATTCATGATTATAACTTATGTTAACAACAAATCAAGTTCCTTTCATAGCTCAGGTGTCGGTTATACCATACAGTATGAGCTATGAAAGTGCCAAGCATTTGTTGTACCAATTGTTATACAACATAAATCAAGATTAGTCATTTAACAAGCAGAGTATTAAAGAGTGAACAAGATAACAAATATAAAACATGTTAGTATGAAACATTAAAGTCCATATTAAGTTTATACCATACTTATTCTTACACCATTAGTGTAACCTTTTCACCTTGACATAATTAACTTAGCTAGACATAATTAAAGAACGAAAAATAGATAAACAAAATAAGAACATAAAAGTTAACTAAGCAAAGGAAAAGAGATGATCAAGCTTAGAAAAGAGATGTCGGTGCAATCCAAACCGGAACACTGTTCTGTAATCGGGTCATATCTGGAGCTATAGATCTCATATTTAGGTCTACTTTATATGGATGGAAAGGTAAAACATAGGCCTACAAATTTCATATGGAGCCCAAGATCTAAAAAGGCCATTTTCAAGTCCAAATTATTGCAACAACAAAGAAGCCCGAATCTGTCCTCCAGCCCGAGCACTGTTCAGTATTTTGGTCATATCTGGAGTTCTAGAAGTTGAAATGAGCTGAATTTTTTACACAAGAAAGCTGAGACAATTGCCTAGAACTTTCATGTTTTCAAGTGACTCTAATTTTGATTTAATCAATGACGTTTTGGGCAGATAAGAGAAGATAAGGATTGTCACCAAGTCAAGGGTTGGCCATCTACTCATCAATTAGTCATCAAATCAATAGTTTCCAATTTTGGCCTATAAAAGGAGGCATTTGCCATGCATTTAGGCATCTTGGTTTCCAGATCAAGATCATGCTCTTCCTTTCTCTCTTTGTATTTTTTGTAATGTTTATGCTTTGCTTCCATTAATATTATGTTTATGCCTTTCATTTCCTTTCCTTTACTTAGTTAACTTTTATGTTCTTATTTTGTTTATCTATTTTTCTTTCTTTCATTATATCTAGCTAAGTTAATTATGTCAAGGTGAAAAGGTTACACTAATAGTGTAAGAATAAATATAATTTAAACTTAATATGGACTTTAATGTTTGATACTAACATGTTTTATATTTGTTATCTTGTTCACTTTTTAATACTTTGCTTGTTGAATGACTAATCTTGATTTATGTTGTATAACACTTGGTACAACAAATGTTTGGCACTTTCATAGCCCATAATATATGGTATAACCAACACCTGAGCTATAAAAGGAACTTGATTTGTTGTTAACAAAAGTTACAATCATAAATGCTTGACGAGATTTACAAGTATAAGTTGACTAATGTAATCATGTTAACAATTTATAATCTGATTGGAACCTCCTTTATGTGTGGTTTCCAATTGAACAATAAGAGTTTATATTATACTTGTTTGACATACCATTAGTGGAATATCTAACATTGACATTTGTTATTATCATTCTTTAATCTTTACATTAATATTCCATCTCAAAGTTCTCATCATCTTCTTCTTTATTATTGTTATTATTGTTATTATTAGTATAGTATTATTATTATTACTACTACTACTACTATTGTTGTTGTTATTGTTGTTATTGTTGTTATTGTTATTATTGTTGTTGTTTTATTATTGTTATTTATAATTTGTATAATAACCTCCCTGTGGTTCGACCCTGGTCTTGCCGAGTTATTTATTAGTTCGACACTTTTGCACTTGGGAGAAGATATTAATCTTTTTGTCGTGTCAATAATCTAATTGAAACCTCCTTTGTATGTGGTTCTCAATTGAATAATAAGAGTTTATACTATACTTATTTGACATACCATTAGTGGATCCTCTAATCTTGACATTTATTGTTATCATTGTTTAATCTTTATATTAATTTTCCATCTTAAAACTCTAATATTCTTCTTCCTTTTCTTTATTATTATTATTATTATGGATTTATTGTTGTTGTCTTATTGTTATTTATAATTTATATAATTAATCTCCTTGTGGTTCGACCCCGATCTTGTCCGGTTATTTATTACTTCGACAGTCCTACACTTGGGAGAAGACATCAATCTTTTGGTCATGTTAAAAATCCTAAATAACTTTAACATCACAGGTAAGTTACCTGATGATAAACTATAAGAAGTGACACGATCAAAGAGTTGATGTCTTATCCCAAGTGCAAGAGTGTCAAAGTAATAAATAACTTGGTAAGACCGGGGTCGAACCACATGGAAGTTAACTATATAAATTATAAATAATAATAATAATAATAATAATAAGAACAACAATAAGAACAACAACAACAACATTGATGATGGTGGTGAAGATGAGTTAAAGAGGAGTTTGAGATGTAAAATTAATGTGAAGATTATACAATGATAAAAATAAATATCAAGGTTAGAGGATACACTCATAGTATTAGAAATAAGTAAGGTATAAACTCTTTATTAATTATCAACATGATCATATTACTAATCTAATTTACATAACACCATACTTGTAAATTTTATCAAGTATTCATAATGCTAACTTTTATTGATAATTAATCAAGTTCCTCTCATAATAATGATGTCAGCCAAAGACTATGAAGGATCAAGTATTTGATGTACTAAGTATTATACAACACAAATCTAGATTAACTATTTTATAAGTAAAGTATTAAGAATTAATAGATAAAAATAACAAGTCATGTTAATAGGAAGTTGCTTCGGATACTTTGAAGTCCATATTTAGTTTATATTATACTTGTCCTAATACTATTAGTAAAACTTTTTTACCTTAACATAATTAAGTTAGCTAGACATTATGAAGGAGAAAAACTTAAAGAAACAATATAAGAACATAAAAATGATATAAGTTAACTATGTATAGTAAAAGAAATGAAAAGTATGAACAATAAATTAATGAAAACAAAATTTAAGCATTACAAAAATATAAAGAAAGAGAACAAGAACATGATCTTGATATGAAAAAAATGATGCTCTAATGAATGACAAATGCCTCATTTTATAAGCTAAAATTCAAAACTATTCATGTGGTAATTGATGTAGTGGCCAACTATTGATTAGTGGACTTGGTGGACAACATCACTCAAGTACTTTAGCTGGCTGAATTGACATTGATGCAATTACAATTTGGTAAAGAGTTCTTATAAAAGTTGTTGGAAATTATCTTTTCCTTCCACCCACCAAATTTTAGATCATTTAGACTTCTAGAACTCCATTTATAGGCAAAACTCTAAGTAGTGTTCGGGCTGGATTGCAAGACAGATTCAAACTTCTCTTTTATGACTAAATTTTGAATTTCAAAATGGAAAATTTGGGTTTTTTCATACCCATGAAAGTTGTAAGCCTTTTTTTTTAATCTTTCCAACCATATAAATTATTATAAAATCTAATATCTATAGCTCTAAATATGATTTGATGACTGAACAGTGTTTAAATTTAAAGTGAATTAGCATCTTCTTTATAAGCTTAGCCTTTTCTCTATCCTTTCACTTCCAATAGATAATAACAACAATCAATTTTTTGAATTGCGAGAATACCTACATTTAAAATGAGCTTTTACCATAAATTAAAGGTATCTTATATTATCAGACTTGTTATTATAAAACATGTTCTAGTTAAGGAGTTATTGATACTTTAAATGCAAAACAATAATATAAAATCTTGATAAAAATGCATTTTGAAGTACTAAGCAGGAAGGTCACCCATTCATAGACTATTTGTGAAAAGTTCTAGATATTTTTCACATTAAGGCAAATTACCTAATCATAAATTATGATAGGTCACCCGAACATAAATCATTCATGAAATATCTTAGATATTTTTTATAGAATGGGCGAGTCACTCAAATAACAACACTATTTTTTTAAAGACAAAGAAAACCATTGATTTTTCAAAATAATTGAGCTTTAAAACACCTACAAGGATATCCATAATTTGAAACACCTATAAAGATTTTCACACCATTTTCTTTTCTTTACCAACTTACTTTTTAAAGTCTTTTATAAGACTTCATATTGTAAGTATTGTAAAAAGGAAGGGCAATGTCATAACTCAATTTTTTTACTTTTTTTTAAATACCAAAACTCTAAAAAAATATATATTTTTGATGCAATTTAGCCAATTTTTAGTCAGTTTGTAATTTTCAAACACTTTCTCTTATTGTTTTTGTATTGATAAATTTTTCAAAAGAATAAAAAAAAGAATAAGAAAAAATCAATCAAACCAAAAAGAAAAACTTTAAAGTACATAATATTATTTTAAAAGAGATGGAATTTTTAAAAATTTAAAAGCTAAAAAGTGGTCGAAGCTCTTGGAGAAAGCAAGAAAATAGTAGATGAGTGTGGAAGATTATGAAAGGAATAGAGTAGTATAAATAAGTGATTAGTTAAATAAAAGAGGGGATTAGTTAAAGTATTAGCCATAAATAAAAAAAAATCCATATATAATTAATTAGATTCCTCCAAACACTCTCTCACCCAAAAATCACCCAAATATAAAAGGAAAAAAAAAAGCAACAAACCTATGATCCCTACTGATCAGCATATAAAAGAACTCAAAAACTTGTCTCTCTCTTAACATTATCTAGCATGCACACATAAAACAAAAAAAGAAGAGCATATCTCTTTATTTCTGTCTCTCTCTTTAATTCTTAATAAACAAATAACATACAAACCCTACTACCATCACAACTTCCTAGTTGACTGTAACACCTTTATTGTGAACCACAACCACCAACGGTAATAATTAGTATTTAAAAATGTATTTTTATCAAGGTTTTATATGATTATTTTACACTTAAAATATCAATAACTCTTTAACTAAAGTATATTTTATAATAACAAGTCTGATACTATAAGATAACTAATGTAATCATGTTAATAACTTATAATCCGATTGGAACCTCCTTTATATATGGTTTCTAATTGAGTAATAAAAAAAGTTTATAATATACTTGTTTGAAATACCATAAATGGATCCTTTAAACTTGACATTTGTTTTTATCATTGTTTGATCCTCACATTGATCTTTCATCTCAAAGTTCTCATTAACTTCTTCTTCTTCTTTATTACTACTACTACTACCACCATCACTATCACTACTACTACTACTGTTGTTGTTGTTATTGTTATTGTATTATTATTATTTAGAATTTATATAATTAATTTCTTTATGGTTCGACCTTAGTCTTACCAGATTATTTATTACTTCGACACTCTTGCACTTGAGAAAAGACATCAATCTTTTGGTCATGTCAAGTAACGACTCCAGCTCTACATTGACAATAGCATCCCTCTTATCTTTTTAATAATAAAAACCACACCTCTCTCTCTCTAAAAAAAGTTGACAACAACTAAAATTAATAGTTTCCCAAATTTTCCCTTCACTATTTCAATTGTCATTTCCCCCTTTAGTACTGATGGCCATACTTGAATCATCTCTCATAATTATCAACCTTTTATTAGCCTTAACCAACATCTAACATGCATAGTATCACCATTTACGGATAGCCACCAACCATTATTAACCAAGAAGCCTCCATTATGAGATCTTACTACTAGCAATAATATTGTTAATGCTAGTCTTGATCCTAACAATAGCCACAAATGATAGCTGCAATAACAAACCCTTTTATTATACCTAAAAATAGCCTCTCTTTTAACATCCACAACCATCAACAATGGTAAGTAGTGGTGATAAAAAAAGGGAAAAAAAAGACATAATTGCAAGAAATAAGAAGAGTGTTACAGTTTTGGAAGGCCAAATCTCCTCCTTTAAGCATCGTTGGGCAACACCGTCGATGTAAGAGTGTATAGGAGATAGAGAAGCTTTAAATCCACCATCTTACTTTTTTATAATAGCAATAACATATAAATGAAATAAAGTCCACAAAAGAACCCATCCATTCTTATCTTGTTTATTTCTAATGTCAAGGATTATACATTTATATGTAAAATATATTTCTAATATTAAAAGAATCAAATGCAAAAAAAAATATTTTGGCTTTAGACTGGCTAGGCTTGACCCATAAAGCTATTATTCACTTTATTAGGGTTGACATGCTTTAACCAATATATAGAAAAACATAACAAATCCTTAGTAATAATATAATAAATAAACAATACAACTTACCTTAGGTAAGGTGTACTAAAGGTGATATTGTCCTCATTATACATAATTAATCCATTTTATCCAGACTCTAAAGACCAATTAAGGTTTTTAGTTATCAAAATACTAGGTAGAAATTCCTACCTTTTAAAACTATAAAAGGATAATAATTCTTTATTCTTTCAATGCACCCTAAGAACCTGTTCTAGAAGAATGATCATCGCGACACTACACATATGCGATAATAGTTACTGATATTATGCCATGACTTATTATGAAACTTACAATACTTATCCTTAAGATAATTTTCATCAGATTATATGTCAAGCAAACTGCTCATTATCATCTTCATGGTGGCCCTTTTCTTATCATACTCAACATCATTGGAAATCATACTTACACCTTCTTTTCTTATAGCAATATGATTTGATAAAAGGTTTGTATTCATATTTGGGATGTTTTAACTCCCATCAAATTTTAACTAACCCACTTAGTTGATAAAGGATTTTATCATTAAAGGTATGAAAATTATCAATAATATGTCCAACATTACTAGTATAGTATTCACATTTATGGTCTGGTTTATACTAAGGAGGGTAAGGAGGTTAAAGGGGTTTTTGTGAGGTAGGACAAATTTACTCAATATTAATGAGCCTTATAAACATTTTTTTTACGGGGAATGGAAGAGGTGGTGATGTTATCTAATTTCTTCAGGTACTTTTATAAGGCTTATTAATATTTATTGGTTAAGAAATAACTAATTTTATAAGAAATTATTTGATTGGTAAGTAAGGAATTATGAAGAGAATCTTAGGTTGGTGATGTATATAGCATTGAATGGTGTCAAAATAAATGGTTATATATTAGTACTATTGTTATTGACTTGTTGGTTAGACTTCAATTAATTACTCTATTGACATTTGAGATGAAAATAATTGGTTTTCACCTGATATACTACATTGTCCTTTCTTTTACCTTGAGACCCATTTTTTTTTTAGCCTTAATGTTTGTTGTGATTGCTTTTTAAAGTGTTTTTCATGCTGAAATACATTAAAATGATGCTTTTTTTCATTTTTTAAAAAAATATTTTTGAAATTAGCACATTAAAATGATCCAAAACATGTAAAAAAAAATTAATTTTTAGCAAAAAATTGAATTTTTTTGGAAACACAATTTGCACCGCGTTCCAAAATGGTCTTTTTGAAATGTTTGAGAATGTCCTTGCTTTTCTGTTTGCTCAATTCTCTCAACTACAACAACAATGTTTATAAAATGTTATGTTATATTGCCAACCAAGTATTCAAAGCATGGAGTTTTGAATGTATTTGATGTATTTGAGAAAACAATGATATTTTTTTATTAAAAAATTATGGAATTATATAGCCACTTCATGCCATTTCTAGGAGTACTCTCAAATGTATACTTTGGGTTTTTTTTTTATATGTTTTGCAAATTAGAATGATCTTAAGCTATATTCGTATTAAACTTGTATTTTTTTATAAAAGCATGTAATATATCTGTTTATCTCTGAATCTTGGTATTCTCTAGACATATACATCAACTTAGCATTGTATCGTTTAAGATTTCATGGAATAATAGATTAAAAAATTTTCATTATGGATTACTTTAGCCATTTTACGACAATATACATTTATACGGGTCATAGGACATTATATACCATTATATTCAATGAACTTAGGCATCTTAAATTTTTTAGGTATCATGATGTCATGCATGATGTAAATTTTAACTATCTTTACTAAGTCACAAAGGCGTTTGCTTATATTGCTTAAAGTTATTCTTTTGTTTTAAACAACTTCTCAAAGTTATACTCTTCTACCATATTGACCTTTTGGTTTTCTTTAGTGGTAAGGCCAATAGTTGGAGCAATATAGGCTTATGGTGAAGCTAGAAAGTCTAGGAATGGGAAATGTGATATGAATTGGGACCTAAGAGAAGCATTTGATGCCTCTTAGTTTAAAGGCATTAAAGTAGATAGACCTCATGGCATTTGAGTCATTGACTAGAAATTAGGGTAAAGTGGCATTTTTATCTAAGTTTATCCCTAATTTGAGGTCTATTTCCCTAATGGTATAGCTTGCAATGGTCACTTAAGCAAGCTAGTGAGCTTAACGACCTATTCTTTTAGATTTTATGACCTCCTTTGGCAACTTTGTTCTGGTTATGATATCTCTTTTTTTTTTCTCTACCTAGATCTAGTGTTGTGGTCTTTATATGGAAATTGAACATTTATAAGACGATCTACACTTTTTCATATATATATATATGTGTGTGTGTGTGTGTGAAGAAAGATAAATAAAAGATACAAATGAAAGCAACATATTGGATTAAATATGCATGTTTGTTATTGTTCAAGTTTCATATTATATGGGGACTATAATGATAGACTAGGTCAAATTTTCTTGAAAAATTCTCAACTAAGAAGATGGATTTTGGTCTATTTAAGAAAATTTTCCTTGTCATATTGGCCTTTTCCAAACATAGTCCTCATATATTTAATGATAATTTTACTATTTCCTAACATATCACACTTCTTGTAAGGATTGGTAGCAAAATAATAGTGTCTTTATAAGAAATAATGAATATAATATGATTTATATCTTATTAAGGATCAATCCTAGTAGATAAGATATAGCTTATATAAGGTTTGACTTAGCTAGTTTATCCTTAAAAGTTTTTATAGGTTCTTAAATCATCCAAACTATTAGTGAGATAATCGATCTCTTAATCTTACATAATATGGTTAATGGATTAACTCTATGACACCCCATGTATAAAGTGAATTCCAATACATGTGGAAGTGCAAGAGAGTATCAGTGGATATAAGTTGTATTTGCTACCTAAAACTTCCTATCTAATCCTAAAAAAACGAGCTCGAGTTTAGAGCTTTTGTTAGTTACAAATATAATAATTAGAATTTATCTTGAGTAAGTAATATTTTTCCTCATTTTTTTTAAGAAAATTTTGATCAAGTTATTTTATAATGTTTTTAAGAGTGCAAGATGTGAGGAATAAATATTAAAAGGAAAGGAATACGAAGGGGGGAAGAAAGTTAAGTTCTTTGTTTGGGATGAGAAAAAGTAAGAGAACTAGAGTGTTTGTTTTTACTTCTCTTGTTTTAATTATAAAGAGAGAAAGTATAAGGAAACATATTTTTTTACTAGAAAAATGAAACTCACTTTGATTATTATTTCGTATAACCATTTTAAAAACAAAAAAATATAACAAATGTCAAATAATCATGAATATGTATAATCAAACAAGTCACATTAAAGAAAAACTAAAAGAAATAAATGTCTTAATGCACATTAAGAAATGATGTGTTTGTCCTCAAGAAAACGACCTATTAAGTTAAGATTAAAGGGTAAAATGATCCTTTTTACAAAGTTCAATTGGTATTATTAAATTTTGTGGAGTTAAATCATTATTCTCACTCTTTTTACATAGTAAAATGAATTTATTATCCATGAAAGTAAAAAAATAAAACTAGGGTCATAGGCCTTTTAGTCTTTTTAAGTTGTGATAAGTGTTTTATTGTACATTGCTACATGAAAGTAACTCTCGGGTAATTTCCTGTATTTTTATTTTCATTAAAAAAAGAAGGGAAAATAATTAAATAAATAATAACAATAAAAATTAAAAAATTTTCTGGAGTGAAAATTATTATCTAATAAAGTTAAAGTGGGACAATGATGAAATTGAATAAGTCAAACTTTTGGACCAAATAATTTTAAAACAAAATAAGGAAGTGCTTAAATGAAAAGAAAAAAAAACTTGTAAATATATAAACAAGTAGGGAGTAGAAAAAAGGAGCATGTTGTAAGCTATGCTAAGGCCTAAGAATGAGAATAAATTGAGTGGAAAATTATCAATGTTCATCCAAAACAAATCACAAAAAAAAAGAGACTAAAACTAGTGATTAATATATGCTAGGAAGGGTTTGAACAAGGAATTTTTCTTATAAAAGGGTGGCATTAAAAGGAAAATAAAGGAGAAGGAGGAAAGAAATTTTTTTGTTGGTTTCAAGCTTCTCATTCTTTATTTCTTTGGGTTAGAAGGTAACAAATCCTTTTCTCTAAGTTAAATTGATGTATTTAGTGTATTAAGATTTTATTTAATTGTATTATTGTATAGTTATGGTATGAGTTATGAGGTTGATTGGGTCAATCTATGTAATTATGATGAATTAATGTTTAAATAAGTGAAATAATAATGTGTAATGTTTTAATTTGTAAAATTAAAAAATTATATAAGTGATGAATTGATATTGTTGTTAGTTAATTAAATGAGTTGTGTGGTAATGTTGATGAAGAAGAAATTATATTAGTGATGAATTAATATTATTGTTTATTAATTAAATGAGTTGTGTGGTAATGTTGATTTGAAGAAATTATATTAGTGATGAAGTGATATTATTGATTGATAAATAAATGAGTTATATGTTAATGTTGTTAATGAATTAATTAAATTAGTAATGAATTGATATTATTGATTTGATAATTAATATGGTTTTATGGTAGTGTTATCGATGAAATAATTAAATAAGACAAGTTGATTGTTTTGATATAGAATCAAATTAATAATGAGGTGACATAATTTGTGTAGTAATTTAATTGATAACGAAATGAACTTGCAGGAGTGTGCAAAGTCATAGGAACCACTCAACAGACAAACTCAGTTAGTAGGACACAAACAGCAAGTAGGTGTATAACACCTCGAATTTTTCTAAACTCTAAATGTTTATATTATCTCATTGATCAATGAAATTTTATGCATTATGCTGATAAATTTCCCATGATAATTTATTCTATGAATGGGTGACTGGTAGACCAATTATCCTGGTATAAAACTAGTGCTTGTGAATGGGCGACTGATAGGCCAATTATCCTGGTATAGAACTAGTACTTGTGAATAGGTGACTGGTGGGTCAATTATAGAATTGGTTTGGACAATTTCAGATTTTAGATTATTGATTTTGTTATTAGTACTAAGAATATGGTTTGTAAATTTGAAAACTTGTTTGTAAGTAGTTAATATATATAAATGTAAATTTTAAACATTCTAATTAATCATTGGTTATCTTTTGAATCATTATGCAGGTTCATCTCAATATCATGCATCCTAATAGCTTTAATGATTACTTTTATTACTAGCAGCTTTTTTGGACATGTAAATAAATAATAATACTAAATATTTCATGTACATTTTGAAGATCATTTTGTTGTGTATGTATGACCTTAAATGGATTAGCTTAGTTAAACTTATACTTTATTGTATAATTATGTTTCTAATTTTAATATATATATATATATAATATATATATATAGGCAGTTAGTATTGTTTGCTTAATATTAACACTTAAAAGATTAATTATTAATTATGATGGATGGAGGTACATTAAATCTATGATATTTGATTATGTATATAATTGTTAAAATAATTGTTTTTCTTTATTATAGTTAACATGATTACTCATTGAATTAATATGTTAGAGAATGTGAAATATTGTTGATTGATGATTAATACTTAAAAGTGTATTTTTATTAAGGTCTTATATCATCATTTTGCACTTAAAGTATCAATAACTTCTTAATTAGAACATGTTTTATAATAATAAGTCTAATAATATAAGATACCTTTATATTATAGTAAATGTTCATTTTAAATGCAGGTATTTTCACAATTCAAAGAATTGATTGTTTTGATTAACTATTAGAAGTGAAAGGACAAAGAAAAAGAGAAGCTTAAAAAGGAGATGCCGATTCAATTCAAATTTGAACACTATTCAGTCATTGGATTATATCTAGAGCTATAGATCTTAGATTTCAGATTAATTTATATGGATGGAAAGATAAGAAATAAGCTTATAAATTTTATGGGTATGGAAAGACCCAAATTTGTTGTTTTCAAATTCAAAATTTGGTCATAAAAGAAAAGTCAGAATCTATCCTACAATTTAGCCCATATATTGTTCAAAGTTTTACCCGTAACTAGAGTTCTAGAAGACTAAATGATGTGAAATTTGGTGGGTGAAAGGAAAAGACAATTTTCAACAACTTTTATGATAGAAGACTAGCTCAAATTCCAATGGTAGAAATGATATTTCATCCAGACAAAAGCTTGAGGGTTATCCATCACGTCCACTAGTAGCACTGCTTAGTATTTTAGACATATCTCGAGTTGTAGTGCTCCAACTGCTCTAAAATTTGGTGGGTGGAAAGAAAGATAATTTCTAACAACTTTTATGCGGAACACTTTGCACAAATTCTGATTGCATCCATGTCAATTTATCCAGCCAAAATGTTTGAGTGTTGTTGTTCACCAACTCCACTAAAATCCTTAGTTGGCCATTAATTATTAATTACCAAATGAATAGTTCTAAATTTTATCCTATAAAAAGAGACATTTTCTATTCATTGAGGCATCTTATTTTTCATATCAAGATCATGTTCTTGCTTTCTCTCTTTATATTTTCGTAATGCTTAAGTTTTGTTTTCATTAATCTCTTGTTCATACTTTTCATTTCCTTTACTATACTTGGTTAACTTATATCATATTTATGTTCTTATATTGTTTATTTAAGTTTTTGTTTTTCATAATGTCTATAGCTAAGTTAACTATATCAAGGTAAAAATGTTTCACTAATGGTATTAGGATAAGTATAATATAAACTCAATATGGACTTCAATGCTTATATCCTAAACAACTTGCTATTAACATGTCTTATCATTTTTATCTTATTAATTCTTAATACCTTTCTTGTTAAATGGTTAATCTAAATTTTTGTTATATAACACTTGGTACAATAAATACTTGACTTTTATAGCCAATTATATGGTATAACCAACATTTACAATAAATGCTTGATTTATGTTGTATAACACTTTGTACATCAAATATTTGATTCTTCATAGTCTTTGACCGACATTTTTATTATGAGAGGAACTTGATTTGTTGTCAATATAAGTTAACATCATGAATACTTGATAAAATTTATAAGTATAAGATGATTAATATGATCATATTGATAATTTATAAAGAGTTTATACTTCATTTATCTATAATACTATTAGTGTATCCTCTAACCTTGACATCTATTTTTATCATTGTATAATCTTCACATTAATCTTACATCTCAAAGTCCTCTTTAACTCATCTTCACCATCGTCGTCATTGTTGTTGTTGTTGTTCTTATTATTATTATTATTTTATAATTTATATAGTTAACTTCCTTGTGGTTTGACCACGGTCTTGCCGGATTATTTATTACTTTAACACTTCTGCACTTAGGATAAGACATCAACTATTTGATCATGTCAAGTTTTTAGTGCCATTCCAGGGAGGTAATTCTTGTATAAATTATAATATTTATTTTATTTTCACTTTTTACTTTTCTTATATCTTACTTTTTTTTGTTTCCTTCTTGTTTTATTTTCTTCTTACACGTGTATGAGAGTTTGGTCATGTACATTAAGTGGTAGATTTTGTAGGGTATTCTTATCATTTTTAGAAAAAATAGCCAAAAAAGATAATCAGTCACTGTATAATGAGAATAACCGAGTTAGAATATTTAGAGACTACATGAATTTTATAAGAACAAGTGCACCCTTATGCATAATTTTTCCTTCTGATGCATCTCACTTTAATTTTAAGTCAGGTATTATTCAAATATTACTTTTTTTTCATGGCTTAGATCTAGAAAATCCATACTTGCATTTGAGAGAATTTGAAGAAGTTTGTAATACCTATAATGACTTAAATTGTACCATAAACACAATCAGATTAAAGCTTTTCCTTTTTCATTAAAAGATAAAGCTAAAACATGGCTACAAAATCATAGGTAAGGATCCACTCATGCTTGGGATGAAATGCAACAATAATTTTTAAAGTTTTTTCCATCTCACATAACAAACTCTTTTAAAAGAAAAATCACCATTTTCACTCAAAAATCAGGAAAAACACTTTACTAATGTTAGGATAGGTATCGAGACTTGCTTAATACTTGCCTTTATTATGTTTTTGAAACATGGAGATTGATTTCATATTTTTATAAAAGGTTAACACCTAAAGATAGACAAATGGTTGAATTGATGTGCAATAGAACTTTTAAAAATAAAAACCCTGATGAAATAATAAAGTACCTAAACTTGCTAGCTGAAAATGCTCAAAATTAGGACATTATATGTTATGAGGCACTAAGTAAGACTCAACTTCATACATCTAGTGAAGGTATGTACAACCTTAGAGAAAATCATTACCTCTAAGCGAAATTTGCATCTTTAGCTAGAAAAGTTGAGTCATTAGAATTAAAAAAGAGTGGTTAATTCAAATCTATTCAAGACATTGTATGTCAAATTTGTGAAACCAATGAACATTCAACTAATGATTGTCCAACTTTATCTTCTTTTAAGGAATGTCTCTATGAATAAGCTCATACTTTAAACAGTTTCTAAAGGCCCAATCATAACATATACTTGCAAATATATAACTGACACGACGAAAAGATTGATATCTTCTTCCAAGTGCAGGAGTGTCGAAGTAATAAATAACCCAGCAAAACCGGGGTTGAACCACAGGGAGATTATTGTACAAATTATAAATAACAACAATACAACAACAACAATAATAACAACAATAACAGTAATAACAACAACAACAATAATAATAATAATAATAATAGTACTAGTAGTAGTAGTGGTGGTGGTGGTGGTAGTAGTAAAGAAAGAAAAGAAGAAGATGATGATGATGATGATGATGAGAACTTGGAGATAAATATTAATGTAAGGACTAAGCAGTGATAATATCAAATGTCAAGGTTAGAGGTTCCACTAATGGTATGTCAAACAAGTATAGTATAAACTCTTATTGTTCAATTGGAAACCACACATAAAGGAGGTTCCAATCAGATTATAGATTGTTAACATGATTACATTAGCCATCTTATTCAATTAATGCTAATACTTGTAAATTTCATCAAGCATTCATGATTATAACTTATGTTAACAACAAATCAAGTTCCTTTCATAGCTCAGGTGTCGGTTATACCATACATTATGAGCTATGAAAGTGCCAAGCATTTGTTGTACCAATTGTTATACAACATAAATCAAGATTAATCATTTAACAAGCAAAGTATTAAAGAGTGAACAAGATAACAAATATAAAACATGTTAGTATTAAACATTAAAGTCCATATTAAGTTTATACCATACTTATTCTTACACCATTAGTGTAACCTTTTCACCTTGACATAATTAACTTAGCTAGACATAATGAAAGAAAGAAAAATAGATAAACAAAATAAGAACATAAAAGTTAACTAAGGAAAGGAAAGGAAATGAAAGGCATAAACTTGATATTAATGAAAACAAAGCATAAAGAATACAAAGAGAGAAAACAAGAGCATGATCTTGATCTGGACACCAAGATGCCTAAATGCATGGCAAATGCCTCCTTTTATAGGCCAAAATTGGGAACTATTGATTTGATGACTAATTGATGAGTAGATGGCCAACCCTTGACTTGGTGACAATCCTTATCTTCTCTTGTCTGCCCAAAACGTCATTGATGACGTCAAAATTAGAGCCACTTGAAAACATGAAAGTTCTAGGCAATTGTCTCAGCTTTCTTGTGTAAAACATTCAGCTCATTTCGACTTCTAGAACTCCAGATATGGCCAAAATACTGAACAGTGCTCGGGCTGGAGGACAGATTCGGGCTTCTTTGTTGTTGCAATAATTTGGACTTGAAAATGGCCTTTTTAGATCTTGGGCTCCATATGAAAGTTGTAGGCCTATGTCTTACCTTTCCATCCATATAAAGTAGACCTAAATCTGAGATCTATAGCTCCAGATATGACCCAATTACCGAACAGTGTTCCGGTTTGGATTGCACCGACATCTCTTTTCTAAGTTTGATCATCTCTTTGCCTTTGCAATTGAAGTTCTTAAAGTCATCAATCAATCCTTTCATTTATGTGATAGGCCTGCATTTAAAATGGACATTTACCACAAATTAAAGGTATCTTATATTATTAGATAGATTATTATAAAACGTACTTTAGTTAAGGAGTTATTGATACTTCAAGTGCAAAATGATGATATAAAACCATGATAAAAATGCACTTTTGAGTACTAATCACACCCCCCAACTAGCTTATTACTAGTCCCTAGTAATCAAAGCGTTAAAATAGAAAAAAAAATTGCAAATTCCACAAAGCAAGGTATTCATCATTTAACTTCCATTACCCTATCCAGATAAACAAACTCTCGTTAAATTTATATACCTGCTCAATACCTCTTAACAAGATATTCATAAACCTTTCTTTTGTGCTCAATGCATCAACACATAATTATGAGGCTTTTCTTGGAAGAAAATAAAATGGACATTTAAAGTTCTTAAAGTCATCAATCAATCCTTTCATTTATGTGATAGGCCTGTATTTAAAATGAACATTTACCATAAATTAAAGGTATCTTATATTATTAGATAATTATAAAACGTACTTTAGTTAAGGAGTTATTGATACTTCAAGTGCAAAATGATGATATAAAACCATGATAAAAATGCACTTTTGAGTACTAATCAATAACCCTTGTTGGAGAAATCATCCAGATTTTAGTTGGAAGAGTGATAACAATAATGCATAAATTTCACAGCCACCATTTCAAACTAACCATAATTTTCAAAATTCTTATGAAAATGCACCTCTTTATACTCTACCTCCTATAAGAAATCTTAAGGAAACATTGAATGCATTCATTGAAAAGCAGGAGACAATCAACACTCAAAATGCTTAAACCATGGCAGATCTAAAAGATGCTTTTACAAAATTTATATCTTCTCTTAGTTTTTTAAAAGACAGGTAACTTTCCATTTTAACCACAACAAAATTCCAAGGGGTAATACAATGCAAATGCAAGTAATTTCGAAAGTCATCATATGGATCAAGTCAGATCAGTCATCACTATTCGCAGTGGTAAGGTTATTGAAAAACCCATTCTTGAACATTGTGAGAAAAATGATGAGTTAATCTCTAAGGGTAAGGAAAGAGTTGAAGTTAAATATTGCAAACAAAAGACTAATTCCCCGTCAGTCTTTCATTTTTTCATGTCATGACCACACAAAAAAAAGTCAATCACAACTTTAAAATGTTTGAAACTTTCAAATAGATAAAAATCAATATACCTTTATTAGAGGCTATTAAATAGGTACCTTCTTAAAGACCACAAATTGAAGAGTTGCCACCATGATCAATTGAGTCTATACCTTCATGTGTTCAACCATTAAAACCTGATTTGAAGTCATTACTATTCAATCTCAAATACTTATTTTTAGTAGAAAATAAAACTTTTTTTGGTAATAATTTCTTCCAAACTTAATGCACATCAAAAAGGTAAGTTATTACAAAATTTAAAAATGCACAAAAATACATTAGGATGGACCATAGCTAACATAAAAGGAATTAGCCTTTTGATTTGCACACATAAGATTTATTTAGAGAAAAATGTAAAACCCTATAGAGAAATACAACGAAGGCTTAATCCTAATATGAAAGAAATAGTGAGGAATAAGGTCATTAAGCTTATAGATAATTTAATAATTTATCCTATTTCTTATATCAAATAGGAAGTCCTACCCAAGTTATACTAAAAAGTTTAGAGTCACTAAGAAAAAAAAATGAGAAAAATGAGTTAATTCCAACTAGAAGATAACAAATGAGAAAAATGAGTTAATTCCAACTAGAACTATTACTAGTTGGTGCATGTGCATTGACTATAAGAAACTTAATTCAATGTCTAGAAAAGATCATTTCCCTTTATCTTTCATGGATCAAATCCTAAAAAGAGTTGTAGGTCATGGAGTTTATTGTTTCCTAGATGGCTATTTAGGTTATAATCAAATTAAAATTGCGTTAGAAGATCAAGAGAATACTATTTTTACATATCTATTTGGTGCTTTTGCATATTAAAGGATGCCTTTTGGATTATGTAATGCACCAGCCACATTTCAAATATGCATGCTTAGCATATTTAGTGATATGGTTGAATGTTTTCTTGTAATTTTTATAGATCTTTTTTCTGTTTTTGATGATTCATTTGATAATTGTTTGACTAACTTAGAAAAGGTTTTGAGTAGGTGTGAGGTGAAGAATCTTGTGCTGAATTGAGAAAAAAATATCATTTTATGTAACAAACAACATTGTATTTGGTCACATTGTTTCATAGAAAGGAATTCAGGTTGACAAATCTAAAATCGAGTTAATTGTCAACTTTCCGACACCAAAATCTGTTAAAGATGTTAGATCATTCTTAGGACATGCTGGTTTTTATAGAAGGTTTATTATAGATTTTAGTGTCATATTTAAGCTATTATGTACTCTTCTAACAAAGAAAAATGTTTTTGAATAGACTAAACAGTGTGAAAAGCCTTTGTTAAACTAAAAAGCTTCCTTACTTCTGCTCTTGTCATTCAACCTCCTAATTGGTCATTACCTTTTAAAATAATATTGATTAGTACTTGGTCATATTGTTTCTTTTTTTTTTGTTTTCTTTTTTCTTTTATTATATTCCTACATGTGCATGAGAGTGTGGTCATGTACATAAGTGATAGACTTTGTAGGGTATCCTCATTATTTTCAAAAAATATAGCGAAGAAGATAATCAATCCCTTTATAATGAAAATAATAAGAATAACCATGTTAGAACACTTAGAGACCACATGAATCCTACAAGAACAAGTGCACCATCATGCATAGTTTTCCCTCCTGATACATCTCATTTTAATTTTAAGCCAGATATTATTCAACTTTTACCTTCTTTTCATGGCTTAGATTTAAAAAATCCATACTTGCATTTAAAGGAATTTGAGGAGGTCTGTAATACTTATAATAACTTAAATTGTGGCATGAACACCATTATATTAAAGCTTTTTTTCTTTTTTATTAAAAGATAAAGCTAAAACATGGTTATAAAATTTGAGATCAGGATCCATTCGTACTTGGGATGAAATGTAACAATAATTTTTAGAGAAGTTTTTCCTTTCTCACAGAATGAACTCTTTTAAAAGATAAATCACCACTTTCACTTAAAAACCAGGAGAAACATTTTGCCAATGTTGAGATAGGTATTGAAACTTGCTTAATACTTGTTCTCATCATGATTTTGAAAAATAAAGATTGGTTTTATATTTTTATGAATGCTTAACACCTATAGATAGGCAAATGGTTGAATTGATATGCAATGGAACTTTTAAAGATAAAGATCCTGATAAAGCAATGGAGTACTTAAACTTGTTAATTGAAAATGCTCAAAATTAGGACACCACAGGTGCTTATGAGGCATCAAGTAAAACTCAACCTCATACATCTAGTGGAGGTATGTACAACCTTAGAGAATATCATGACCTCCAAGCCAAGTTTGCATCTTTAGCTAGAAAAGTCGAGGCACAAGAATTGAAAAGGAGTGGTCAATTAAAATCTATTCAAGACATTGCATATCAAATCTATGAAACAAATGAACACTCAACCAATGATTGTCAAACCTTGTCTTCTTTTAAAGAATGTCTCTATGAACAAGCTCATGCTTTAAATAGTTTCAAAAAGCCTAATCATAACCCATACTCGCAAACATACAACCCTGGTTGGAGAAATAACCTAAATTTTAGTTGGAAAAGTGACAATACACAAACTTCACAACCATAGTTTCAAGTACACCATAATTTCTAAAATTCTTATGGATATGCACCTCTTTATGCTCCACCTCTTAGAAGAAATTTTGAAAAAACTTTGTATACATTCATTGAAAAATAAGAGACAATCAACTTAATCAAAGTATAACATACTTTAAAGATACTCTTTCAAAATTCACATATGTTCTTAGTTTTCAAGAGAAAGGTAAGTTTCCATCTCAACCACAGTAAAATCCCAAGGGACAATATAATGCAAATGTAAGTAGTTTTAGAAGTTAATACATGAATTAAGTCAAATCAATCATCATATTTCATAGTGGTAAGGATATTCAAAAACCAATTCTTAAACCTTGTGAGAAAGATGATGAGTCAATCTCTAAGGGTAAGGAAGGGGTTGAATCTGAACATTGCAAAAAAAAAAAGACTAATTCCCCACCAACACTTCCATGACCAAACAAGAAGAAATTGAGGATGAAAAAGGCACAAAAAATATTGATGCAGATCTTTTTTCAAGAGTGACAATAGATTCGACATGCGACATCACACTAATTGATGATTATTTTCCTAACGAATCCTTCACACTAATCGATGGTTATTTTCCTAACGAATCCTTACTTTCTCTTAGTTTAATGCCTTGGTTTGTTAAAAATATTAATATTCTTGATTTAGGATTTTTGCCCACTCATTATTGAGTGACATGCAAAACTTTTATTGGGATGACCCTTACTTATTCAATTATAGTCTTGATCAAATATTCCAAAGATGCATTCTCGACAATAAGGTAAGTAGTGTCATTAAATTTCATCACTTTAAGGCACATGAGGATCATCTCTTGTTAAAAAAAGGACTGTAGAAATATTACAAATTAGATTTTATGGGCCCACCATGTTCAAGGACTTACATGTATTCTGCAAAACCTGTGAAAATTATCAAAAGGTAGGATTTATTTCAAAACACAAAAAGTTTTTAGATAATCTTCTATTGACTCTTAAGTCTTATATCATAGTGAAGATAAGCATCGTGCAATTCATAACTTATGAACCTTTTATAAAGAACATGTTTGGCATAGTCTTAAGAATTTGACTAAAAAAGACTTTGCTTGTTAGTTTTTAAGAAAACTTGATGGAAAGCCTATCCCCGACCCATAGAGAGCATTTAAGCTGTTCTTGGATATAAAACTAAGGGAAGATATGAGCCATAATCACAACTTCTTGTATATACACGGGCTTTTTTAAAAATAAATTAAAAAAAAAAGCGTGTGAGAGACTCCAGCTAGCTTACATATAGGTGGTATGATTGTCTTTTTAATTTATCATCTATAAAATCCTCCCTTCCTTCCCTTCATTTCTACTCAACCCATATACTCAACAGATATAGAAGAGTGTAGAAATAACAAGTTTCTTAAGTCATCATATAAAAAATATTTGCGTTTTCGGTGGATCTAGTCTTGAGAAAGAAAAATGAGTTTTTAAAATCAGTAAATCATCTTAGTCAGGTACTAGTTCAGAGACAGATTCATTTAGTGTATAGAGAAGGTAGTCTTGGGTTAATAGGAGGTGTGTAAATAGCTGTATCTTTAAGAGGTTATCAAGTTTTGAGGGTCATCCCCAAAACTTTAGCATAAAGGGATAACATTAGAAAAACAATTGGAAAGGAACTACAGGTCTCCACAATGTCTGATCGAATGAATGTAATGTTTAAACATGCTGATTCATTGCCTTACCAGGTGGCTTGGGCACATTGAAAGAGATATTTCATATCTCCTCCTGAACCCAACTACACATTCACCATAAACTCATAGGTCTATTAAATGTTAATGGTTATTATAATAAGTTATTGTCTTTTCTTGATCATGTTGTAGAACAAGAATTTCTATTATCTTCTGCACGACAAATCATAATCTCTGCTGCTACCGCTAAACAATTGATTGACCAACTACAATCTTTTATTCCTATAATTGATCCCTCCATGAGTTGCATAAATTAGTCATCTACGGAAAGCCGTAAAAAGTTTAGATTAGTTTTAAGTCTTTATTTATGAATTTTTGTGTCTTTTACTTTTATTATTGTGTTTTGTTTTGTTTTGTTTTTTATATTTGTTTAAGTGTGTTTCAACTTTATCAATATTTGTTATTTCAGATGATGTCTTCTATACTCTATCTTTCTACCTTAGAACATTGAGGACAATGTATTATTTTAGTTGGGGGGAGAAGGTAGCAGTTGATATTAAAAAAATTAACTAAATATGTTTTCTATTTTATAAAGCATGTCCAAAAATGTTATTACTAGAATGACAGAGTAAAGAAGCTCTTTTGTAAAAGTGACTCTTGAGACACATCTTAGTAACCATTCCTAACAAGGTATATCATAATATTTCTTGAAATATTCAGGTTTATAAAGTCTCGCATTGTTATCACTTAATTCCACTAATATACTCATTTAACATGTATTCTTAAACCTTAATTTTCATACACATACTTTAACATATGATTGTGGGTTGTACATTGGATTATTGCATTATTTATATTCTTTTGTTAAATGTAACAACTAAGAAAAATAAATAGTATATAATTTGAAAAAAAAGGGAGAAAAAGAAAAAAATTGATGATAATAAAAATATAGATAAGTTTGGTTTTGTAACCTCTCTAACCTAAGCAATTGAGCTCGAAGAAGTGTCTTAACACCTAATACCTTAAAGTCAACTCACTTAGGAGTTATTGGCCCAACGCTTGTTACATGGTTACACGACTAAAAAATTAATGTCTTCTTCCAAGTGCAGGAAGTAATAAATAACCCCGGGGTCTAACCACAGGGAAGTTAATTATACAAATTATAAACAATAATAATAGTAACAACAACAACAACAACAATAATAGTAGTAGTAATAATACTAATAATAATACTAGTAGTAGTAGTAGTAGTAACAATAATAAAAAAAAATTAATGAGAACTTTCAGATGGAAAGTTAAAGTAACGATTAAACAATGATAACAAATAATGTCAAGGTTAGAGGATCCACTAACGGTATGTCAAACAAGTATATTATAAACTCTTGTTATTCAATTGGAAACCACACATAAAGAAGATTCCAATCAGATTATAGATTGTTAATATGATTACATTAGTCATCTTGTTCTATTAATGCTAATACTTGTAAATCTCGTCAAGCATTCATGATTATAACTTATGTTAATAACAAATCAAGTTCCTTTCATAGCTCAAGTGTTGATTATACCATACAGTATAGGTTATGAAAGTGCCAAGCATTTGTTGTACCAAGTGTTATACAACATAAATCAAGATTAGTCATTTAACAAGCAAAGTATTAAAGAGTGAACAAGATAACAAATATAAAACATGTTAGTAACAAACATTAAAGTCCATATTAAGTTTACACTATACTTATTCTTACACCATTATTATAACTTTTTCACCTTGACATAATTAACTTAGCTAGATATAATGAAAGAAAGAAAAATAGATAAATAAAATAAGAACATAAATAACATAAAAGTTAACTAAGTAAAGGAAAGGAATTGAAAGGCATAAACTTGATATTAATCAAAACAAAGCATAAACATTATAAAAAATACAAAGAGAGAAAGTATAAGCATGATCTTGATCTGAAAACCAAGATGCCTAACTACATGACAAATGCCTCCTTTTATAGGACAAAATTGGGAACTATTGATTTGATGACTAATTAATAAGTGAGTGACCAACTTTTGACTTGGTGACAATCCTTATCTTCTCTTGTCTACCCAAAACGTCATTGATAACGTCAAAATTAGAGCCACTTAAAAACATGAAAGTCATAGGAAATTGTCCCAGCTTTTTTGTGTAAAACATTCAGCTCATTTCGACTTCTAAGACTCTAGATATGGCCAAAATACTAAATAGTGCTCGGGCTGGAGGACAAATTTGGGCATATTTGTTGTTGCAATAATTTAGACTTTAAAATGACATTTTTAGATCTTGGGATCCATATGAAAGTTGTAGGCCTATGTCTTACCTTTCCATCCATATAAAGTAGACCTTAATCTGAGATCTATACCTCCAGATATGACCCAATTACCGAACAGTGTTTTGGTTTGGATTACACTGACATCTCTTTTCTAAGTTTGGCAATCTATTTATCCTTTCAATTTCAGTTCTTAAATTCATCAATAAATCCTTTCATTTATGTGATAAGCCTGCATTTAAAATAAAGTTTTACCACAAATTAAAGGTATCTTATATTATTAGATATATTATTATAAAACATACTTTAGTTAATGAGTTATTGATACTTCAAGTGCAAAATGATGATATAAAATCTTGATAAAATACACTTTTAAGTATTAATCACACCCCTCAACTAGCTTATTACTAGTTCTTAGTAATCAAAGTGTTAAAATAGAAAAATACATTGCAAATTCCACAAAGCAAGGTAGTCATCATTGAACTTCCATTAATCTATCAAGATAAACAAACTCTCATTAAATTTATATATCTGCTTAATACCTCTTAACAAGATATTCATAAACCTTTCTTTTGTGCTTAATGTATCAACACATAATTATAAGGCTTTTCTTGGAAGAAAACAAATTTTTTGTTCTAATGTTTAAGGTTAACTTTCTTGGGTTGGGATTATTATTTTTGTCTTCTTCTTTTTTTTTTTAATATATATACATATAATTTAAAACATCATGCATCTTTAACCCATATAATGAGCTTTCAATTAATGACTCCCAGACCAGTTAGTCTTAGGGCATTAGGTTTTAAGACACCCCTACAAGCTTAATAAGTCAGGTCGCAGATATTGATATATAGATATTGCAGTGTTTGATTCCCTTAAGCTTTTCTCCTCAATCCATGTAACAAGCGTTGAGCCAATAGCTCCCAAGTCACTTGACTTTAGGGTATTAGGTGTTAAAACACCTCTTCGGCCTTAATTGCTTAGGTTAGGGAGGCTACAAAACCAAACTTATCTACATTTTTATTATTATTATTATTTTATTTTTTTTCTTTTTAATTATATGCTATCCTTTTTCCTTAGTTGTTACCTTTAATAAAAGAACATAAATAATATAATAATCCAATATGCAACCCACAATCATATGTTCAAGTTTGTGTGTGTAAATTAAGGTTTAAGAATACATGTTACATGAGTATATGAGCAGAATTAAGTGATAACAATGCGAGAGTTTGTAAATCTGAATATTTCAAAAAGTATTATGATAGATCTTGTTACGAATGATTATTAAGTTGTGTCTCAAGAGTCATAAAAAGTTCTCCTTACTCTGCCATCATAGTAACAATCATTTTGCATATTTTTTATGAAATAGAAAACATAGTTTTTTTTTTAGCTACTACCCTCTCCCCCAACTAAAATGAGACATTGTTCTCAATGTTTAAAGGTAGAAAGATAGAGTATAGAAGATATCACCTGAAAGAACGAATACTGACAAACTTGAAACACACTGAAACAAATATAAAAAAAAACAAAACACAATAATAAAACCAAAAGACATAAAGATTCACAAATGAAGGCTCAAATCCAATCTAAGCTTTTTACGGCTTCCTTAGTTGACCAATTTATGCGACTCATTAAACGATCAATGACAGGAATGAAAGATTGGAGTTGGTCAATTAATTATTCAGCAATAGCAGCAGAGATTATGATTTGTCATGCAGAAGATGTTAGAAATTTCTATTCCACAGCATGATCAAGAAAAGACAATAACTTATCATAATAACCATTTACATTTAACAAACCTATGGGTTTATGGTAAATATACAATTGAGCCCAAGAGGAAATATGAAAGATCTCTTTCAATGTGCCTAGACCACTTGGTAAAACAATGAAGTCATCAACATGGTTAAACATTGCATTCATTCGAGCTGACATTCTAGAGACCTGAAGTTCCTCTCTAATTGTTTTTCCAATGATGTCCCCTTATGCTAAAGCTTCGCGCTCGACCCCTAAAACTTAACTACCTCCTAAAAATACAGCTATTGACACACCTCTCATTAACCTAAGACTGCCTCCCCCATACACTAAATGAATCTTTCTCTCAGCTAGCACTTGACCAAGATAATTTGCTGATTCTAAAAACTCCTTTTCTTTCCAAGTACTAGATCCACCAAAAACACAAGTATTTCTTATATGATGACTTGAGGAACTTGCCATTTCTACACACTTTGGTATTTGTTGAATGTATAGGTTAAGTAGAAATGAAAGGAAGGAAGAGAGGGTTTTATAGATGAAAAATTAAAAAGGCAATCATACCACCTATATGTTGGCAACTAGAGTCTTACTCTCTCTCTCTCTCTTTATTTATTTATTTATTTATTTTTGAAAAAGCATGTGTATGTACAGGTAGTTGTGATTGTGACTCATATCTTCCCTTGGTTTTACGTCCAAGAACAGCTTAAACGCCCTCTATGGGTCGGGGATAGGCTTCCCATCCAGTTTTCTTAAAAATTGGCAAACAAGGTCTTTTTTAGTCAAATTCCCAAGACTAAGTCGATCATGTTTTTTATGAAATAACGACCATAGATCATGAATTACACGATGCACATCTCTACTAGGATGCGTCTCAAGAGTCAATAGAAGGTTATCTAAAGACTCCTTACTCAGGTCATCCTTAATGAATTGTATTTTATCTTCACGGTTTATAGATACCATTCCTAAAGAACGACATTGTGTATTACAAGTCCATCTAGCACATCGATGATAGACTTTCAGTCATTTTGCACGACGTTTCTTTGCAAAAGTACTTTTACCTGTTCCAGGCATGTGTGAAATGAAGCAGTTGAAAGACTCACCCGATAATCAGACCTTTGTTTCAATCAACCAGCGAATATCTTCAGGAATTCCATGATTCATTAACAATCTCAATCTTGTATATCTAGCATGGTAAATTTTTGTAATCGCATTCTGAGACAGAGTAAGAAAATATTTTTTTAATGTTTCAAGATTAGTGTCCATTTTCAAATCAGAATTGGAAGAGAGATTTAAAGAATTGCATAAATATATACACAGATATCAGTTATTATGGGAAACTGAAAGAACCGACTTAAGTCACGGAGTACCGTTATCTGCCATTTGACTAGGGTAAGAGAAACTAGCAAAAATCACTAAAAAAAACACAAAAACAATGTGAGAAAAAAAAATCAACCTTTATCTACAAGATCATTCAAACTAGTTTATTCATTTTTACTAGAAAAATTATCAAAGTAAGCTTTCAAACGACGCCCATTTTCCTTAAAAACATTGTCATTCATTGAATTCTACTTGACCGCTTTTTATGATCGGCTTATTTTAACTCGCAAGT
>SRLM01000012.1:0-64650 GCA_015708895.1 Populus ilicifolia
ATTGTTGTTGTTATTGTTATTATTGTTGTTGTGGAATTGTTGTACAATAACCTCCCTGTGGTTCGACCCCGGTCTCGCCGGGTTATTTATTACTTCGACACTCCTGCACTTGGGAGAAGACATCAATCTCTTTGTCGTGTCACTAGTGTTGTGGGCATTGGAGATATTTGGTTGGAAACCAATACTAGGTGCAAGTTACTACTCAAAGATGTTAGGCATGTGCCTGATATGCACCTACACTTGATCTCTATAAGTACTATTGATGAAGAAGGCTATCACAATTACTTTGGAGATGGTAAATGGAAGCTTTCTAAAAATTCCCTAATTATTGCTAAAGGGAAGAAGATGAGTCTCTACATGTCACAAGCCAAGGTGATCAAAGGGGAGGTGAATGCAATTGAAGATTGCTCTACTGATCTGTGACATAAGCGGCTTGGACATTTGAGTGAGAAAGGCCTTGGCATCCTTGCCAAGAAGAACTACCTTCTATTAAAAGGTATGAACTTTAACACATGTACTTATTGTTTAGTTGGCAAACAATATAGAGTTGCATTTCAAAGATCACCTCCACATAGAAGATCACATGTTCTTGATTTAGTTCATACTGATGTTTGCTCTATGATTGACAAGTCTCTTGGAGGTGCATTGTACTTTGTTAGTTTTATTGATGATCACTCCAGGAAAATTTAGGCCACTTGTTTAAAATCCAAAGATCAGGTGCTTGATGTCTTTAAGGATTTCCATGTCAGAGTTAAAAAAGAAACTGGTAGAAAGCTCAAATGTGTTCGAGCTGACAATGGTGGTGAATACAGGGATCTTTTTGAGAAGTATTACAGGGAACATGGTATCAAGTTGGAGAAGACAGTTCCTAAGACTCCACAGCAGAATGGAGTGGCTGAGAGAATGAATAGAACCATTGTTGAAAGAATTAGATGTGTGCTCTCTCATGCAAAACTGCCTAAATCCTTTTAGGGTGAGGCAATGAAGACTGCAGTTGCCATGATCAACGTTTCTCCATTAATTCCTCTTGAATTTGATGTTTCAAATAGAGTTTGAAAAGGAAAAGATGTCTCTTATGCACACTTAAGAGTGTTTGGGTGCAGGGTATTTGTACATATTCCTAGAGATAAAAGGTCTAAGCTTGATAGCAAGACAAAGCCGTGTATTTTCTTGGGCTCTAAAGATGATGAGTTTGGCTATCGGTTATGGGATCCAAAGGAGAAGAAAATTGTAAGAAGCAAAGATGTTATCTTCTTTGAAGATTAAACCATTGAAGACTTTGAACAAAAGGAGAAAACAGAGTCTACCATTTTTATTCCATCTAATTCATCTCCAAGACCTACACCACAGTTACCTTTGATACCTGTTAATCATGGGGGAGAGTTGCAAAATGATGATGGTGGTGGTTCTCTTATTGAGCCATTAGTTGATGATCTTAAAGCAGCTAATAATGATGTTGATGTTATTCCTAAACAGGTTATGCAGGAAGCTCCAAATGAGCCACAATTAAGAAGGTCAACTAGACCTCGCTAACCTTCCACCAGATATTCTCCTCATGAGTATGTGTTGGTCACTAATAGGGGAGAGCCAAAATGCTTTGATGAAACTATGTCACATAAGAAAAAAAGTGAGTGGTTGAAAGCAATGCAAGAAAAGATGAAATCCTTACATGAAAACCATATATTTGAGTTAATGAAGCTTCCTAAAGGTAATAGGAAGAAGGGGAAACTTTGGCTATCTCAGGAGAGATATGTCCAAAAGGTACTTGAGAGGTTCAATATGAGCAACTCCAAACCTGTTTGTTCTCCACTTGCAAGCCACTTTAAACTAAGTTCTAAGTAGTGTCCTTCAAGTGATGAAGAAAAAGATGAGATGAAAAAGGTTCCTTATGCATCCGCAGTTAGTAGCTTCATGTATGTCATGGTTTGCACAAGGCTGGATATAGCTTATGTAGTTGGTGTGGTTAGTCGGTTCCTCTCTAATCCTAGTAAAGAACACTGGTCAGCAGTGAAATGGATACTCAGGTATCTCAAAGGTACTTTTAGTTTCAGCTTATGTTTTAGTAATGATAAACCTCTGTTGGATGGATACACAAATGCAAATATGACTGGTGATGTTGATTTTAGAAAGTCCACATCACGATACTTGATGAAGTTTGTAGGGGGAGCAGTCTCATGGCAATCAAGGTTGCAAAAATATGTTGCATTATCCACTATAGAGGCTGAATACATTGCTCTTACTGAAGGAGGCAAAGAGTTGTTATGGATGAAGAAGTTCTTGCATGAACTTGGCTTAGTTCAAGAGAACTTTGTGTTGCACTATGATAGTCAAAGTGCAATCCATCTCAGTAAGCATCCTACTTTTCACTCTAGATCAAAGCATATTGAGGTCAGATATTAATGGATTCGAGATGCTATGGAGATGAAGTCATTTGTTGTTGAGAAGATCCATACTGATGACAACGTGTCTGACATGATGATCAAACCTCTACCGAGAGAGAAGTTTAAGTTTTGTAGAAAGGAAGCTGGCTTGTCAGAGCCTCCTAAATTGAAGCTTACATATTGATCGCCGGTATGGCGAATTCCTCACATGGTGCGTGAGGGGGAGATTTGTTGTGTGTGGTCCCGCACCATGTGATGGTGGGACCACCACATTTATTGAGAATAGAGGCAGCTAACCCCTTTAAAATTTAATATTCGGGTACTATAGCAGTAGATCAAAAAATAAAAGAGAGAAGAAGAAAATTAAGAAAGAAAACGAGAAGAAGAGGCAGCAGAGCAACCTACGTTCTTCCTTCAATTCCAACTCGTTCACCGTTGGATTAGGCTGAGATTTTGACAGCAGCTTCTAGACACGTTGATCTTCATTCTGGACGGTTGGATTGAAGATTGGTGGTGTGGAAGCTGGCCATTTTGATAGAAAACAGGGTTGTCAGTTTTGTGAGTTTTTCTCAAATAATTCTCCTTTAATCTTGTTGTAATCCGAGAATAAGTTGTTCTTGATAATATATATGTTGTATCCCGTAGTAGAATCTAAGGAAGAATGATTGTGAACCCATTATTTGTTGATAGTGGAGGTTTTTAGGTGGACTACGGTCCCGTGGTTTTTCCCGCATCGGGTTTTCCACGTTAACAATATTGGTGTTGATTTGATGATTATTTGCATTATATTTGATCATTATTTGATTCTGTTTTACTGCACAAAGAGGGAAAGAATTGAGACTTGTGAATTGTGAATTGTATTCCGTTGAATTAATCCGAGTAAATTAGTGTCCGGTTGTTCCGAGTTTTCCCAACATAAAGTGCTATTTAGATTCTAGATAACCATCAAGGAACTCATTGTGCCTGAATTCAACAAGCTAAAACTTGTTCATTTGTGATTGATTATTTTTTCTCCACCTTTCATCAGTTTCTCAGAATTATGATCCGACAAAAAGAATCTGTCTCTCAGAAAATTGAACTCAGAGATTCAAGAACATTTAAATTAATTTAACTTGAATTTTTCTGAAGTCATGCTCCGAAGATATCAGACTTTGGCTTGGCAAAGTGGGAACACACAGCTGGTAATTTTAGCAAAAGAGGACATGCTGTGGGCACGACTGGTTATGTTGCTCCTGAGTACGCTGAGAACGGTAATTTCTTGTAAAATCACATGTCTCTATGTTTGAATGAAGATTTTTCATTTTCACTCCTTTATGCTAAACCTACTTTTAGACTACATATGACGTTAATCTTACTTGATTGATCAGGTCAACTCTACGTAAAAAGTGATGTGTATAGTTTTGGAGTTGTCTTGGTGGAGATGTTAACAGGCTTGCGGGCAATTAATAAAAGACGTCCACTTGGACAGCAAAACCAGGTAAGATGGCTCAAACCAAAACTTCCAGAGAAAAACCATTTGAAACATGTTATTGACCCCAGGCTTGAGGGAAGTATCCCATGGAACAAGGTTAAAAAATAACTTCACTTGGTGTTCTTTGTCTTGATGAATATTACTGCTATCGGCCACAATGAAACAGGTTGCAGAGACGTTGGAACGAATTGAAGCTGGACTTATCAAGCTGGATTGTTATAGGAAGAAAGCTATACTCTCTTTTCGTTGTCTCGATGAGAATATTGAAAGATACTAGCTGTGGAGACATTGTAATGAAGTGAAGCTGGACTTCAATAAATCAAGCTGGATTGTTATCATCCAATTTAACATGTCAGATGGACTGAATCACATGGGAAAGTTTAATTGGTGATTCGATTCTCTTTTACTATGCAGTTTTATAGTCTAAACACAAGGGGATGCTGCAAGTTTGATTCTCATTTACAATGAAGGATGTCCTGGAGGCTTTAATTCTTTGGCCATGTTCGTATATATGCTTAAGCCCTTTTCTTGCTGCTGTTGAAGAAGCTTCTGCCCATGCTACGGTTCTCTTTTACCTCCAAAATGTCATTTTCCTGTACTGATGCTACTTCTCTCCAGTTTATATCAGCCAAATGGTTGTATCTATTTTCTTCTCTGTCGAGGAGTTTCTGCTGCTTCTGATTGAGTTAAATTATGCAGCTGCCTGTTTAGATTCTACTCTCTTTTTTGCCCGTATTTTTCAGATTGTGACTTCCCGTTTGTGGATCAGTGGAATAGATTCTGGCCCGCTTCCCATTATAGCGTGGCTTTTCAGCTGCCTGTTTGAATCCTACATGCATGCTGGTTTTGAGTACTAGAATTGTTGAACTTATGGACCTACTGCTAATGTCTAATTGTTCACATTTCATTCTCTGAAATTTGTGTCCTGTGATCTCCATCTCTTTACTGTTTTCACTGATTCTCATTCTCATTTCTATCAGAGTTTTAATGACGAATTAGTCACAAATCTGAAATCACAGCACCATTTTATCTTCCCATTAGAATTAATTAATAGTACATGATAGTATGAGTCTGGAACTTTCAAGCCTAAAAGGTTTTTGCTTAAGAAAATATGTTAGAGAATAATATAAATTATATTTTAAAACCCCACTTGACAACTTAAATTTTAATGTTGAATGAAAGATGGAATATTGCAAATCTTAAAAAGAGACCAGAAAACAAAGTATTAGTGCATCAGCGGTCATAGTAATTGCTGGCAAAAAATGATCCTTCAATAGTTACCTCTGAGTTCTATACATGTCCATGCATTTTAAGTCCAGCTTTGCTGCACTCAGATTAACAAAGCAGATCACCTCATTTTGTTTTAAGATGGTGGTGGTGGAGGTGGTGAAGGAGGTTGAACTTTGGAGGGTTGAGGTGTTAGCAAATGACAAATCTAAAGATCATGAAAAAAACCACCAAAGCTCTCCTCTCAGGACCAAACCCTGCCATAGAAAAATAACTCAACATCCATTTCCATATTCTGAAGCACCTCATAATGCCAGAACAATGATCCTCTTCTTCTTTTTTCAAATAATTTTTCTAAAGTTTCAGCGACTGCCTAACACGTTAACGAGTAGCTGGCTACCTAGGTCAATGTAGTTCTTCGTTTCTTTTCTTTTTTTCGTTTCAGAAAACAGATTTCTCAAAGTAAAATAAACGACAGACTGGAAGACAAATCCCTCTGCCATTTGCTTCAGCAGATCTCAAAGTCAAGACCTTCTCCCTCCCACCGTCCCTCCATCCATCCCCCTCACGTTGTTGATTCTTTATTCTTCAAAAGAAGAATTTTTTGATGGGGAACTTCTGGAGTTGTTTATCTGGTAAGTCAAATCAAGCCATAACTTCAGCAGCCGGAGATCCAGTTCTTGAACCAATCCCAGACCCAGACCCTGCCCCTAGCACGATTGATGAGCTTAAAGATGGTAAGTTCAGCAACAAATCTCACAAGTTATTTTTTCTAGTTCTTTAGTGGCAAGAATATGCCATTCATCTTCGTTTAGCATTTGACATGGCCTTATATTCTTTTTGCTCGTCCTTAGTTCTGAATTTTTCGACTTCCACTGCTCTTATTCAATTTAAAGTCACATAATTCACATATTTTTTTGTGTGATCAGGTGGTATATCTTTTCTTGGTGGAACTGGATATATTTCTGACTCCAATTGGTTCTCCATGGCAACCACCAACTTTACTGTTTGGTTGTCTCAAGCAAGTGGTGTTCTTGCAGCTATTTGGGGTGAGGACAATGAGTTCTTACCTGAAATAGATGGTGGTTTTCTTCCAGATGATGGAGCTCTTCCAGATGGTGGAAGTGCTTCAGACTCAAAGGTTAGAGCATTCACATTTGATCAACTGAAAGCTGCAACTTTCAATTTTAGAAGTGACATTGTGTTGGGAAAGGGAGGTTTTGGAAATGTTTACAAGGGTTGGCTCAAGGAGAAGGTACCGTCACAGGATACCAGGAAATGGTCCATTGCTGTCAAGAGATTGGACGCAAGCAGCAAGCAAGGATATCGGCAATGGCAGGTAATTAGATTATTTGGCATATGTAGAAATTATATTTCTGATTCTGCAATTGTAAAAGACATTGACAATCTTAGTAAATTTGTTATCCCAAGTGATAAAGGGGAAATATTTCGGACATTCACTCATGAGAATGATATGGCAATCCTGCAAATCCATAGATGTAAACCATGTCATGATCATAGTTATCAGATCTGATCTAGATTTTGTGTTGGTCGGGTTAACTTGTGGATCACCGAGCCAAGCCTATCTTAAAAGGACATTATTTCAATTTTTTAAAAGAAATGTAAAGTTTTTTAAAAAACTGAAACTACATTATTTTGAATAAAAATTAAAAAAAAAAAAAACCCTTTGAGTTGACCATAGATCACCTAAGTTTGATGAAGTCAACTTCCAACTTGGTTCAAAAACAAAACCAGCTCGGTCAGGCTCCAAGTTGACACCACGTTTGGTAATTATGGTCATGATTGATTGACTAGATTGTTTCACGTTCGTACGAGGGACTGCCAAAAGTATTCTCCAGGTACCAGACTCTTGTTACTTATTCGGTCTTCTTTTATTTCTGAAGGCAGAGGTTGGTTTCTTAGCATGGCTTTCTCATCCAAACATCGTGAAACTAGTGGGATACTGTCGAGAAAAGGAAGAGTATCTAATTGTATATGAATTCATGCAAAAAGGAAGCTTAAATTATCATCTGTTTGGAAGTAAGAACCGCTAGGAAATAATCTACGATAATCTTAATCGCTGTCATTTGACCAAGTATGTGCACACACTTCCTGATCTTGCATACAATGAATTTTGTTCTCAATGCTCTGCATGATGCTTTGCAGAGGGCTCAAAAAGGCTGATTCCATGGGAAAAAAGGGCTAAAATTGCTACAGGAATGGCTCAAGGCCTGAATTACTTGCATACATTGGAGAAGCCAATAATTTTCAGAGATTTCAAGACCTCCAATATACTGCTTGATGAGGTAACGACCTGTATATCTAGATTACTTTCTTGAAACGCAAAAGAACCAAAGTCCTGTTAATGGGATTTGATTTCTTTTAACATGCTTACATAGAGAATTTTGCATTAGTGTTCATCGTTTTTCATACAATCCCTTCTAGTCGCATTAGAAACCTTATAGAAAATGCAATGAAGTTCCATGAACATTGTACATTTTGCAATTCATTCTATTTTTATATTTCTTTAGTCATATACCCCAAAGATATCAGACTTCGGCTTGGCGAAATGGGCTCCCGCTACCGGGGACTCCTACATAACGGGGCAAGTTGTTGGCACAAAGGGTTTCGCTGCTCCTGAGTATGTTCGTAATGGTAATTTCTTGCATCCTTCAAACTTGGATGTCTCTATGTTCAGATTATATGCACTACATTGATAATTTAGACCCTACCGTGATTTATGTTATCTGATATCAGGGAAACTGTACATAAAAAGTGATGTATATAGTTTTGGAGTTGTTTTGATCGAGATGCTGACAGGCCTACGGGTAATTGATATAAATCGTCCACCTGCGCAACACAACCTAGTGAAATGGACCAAACCAAAACTATTAGAAAGAAGCCAGCTGAAGCATATAATGGACCCCAGGTTGGAGGGGAAGTATCCTCCCAGACTGGCTTCAAGAATGGCTTTAATTGCTGTTCTTTGTCTTTGTGATGAACCGCAATTCCGTCCATCGATGAAAGAAGTGTCTGACATATTGGAAACCAAGAAACCAAGAAGATGTAAATTCATTCTAGTAGGTTCCTTGTGAACCTGGCCGATCCTTCGCTTGAACAGAGCTGGAAGGAATATCTCGTTGTTGCAGGTTTTGATTCTCATTTACAGTGGAAGATGTCCGCTGAGGTTCTAATGTTGTTTCCATGTTTGGATGCTCGAGCCCTTTTCTCCATGCTGTTGAACAAGTTCCCGTGCATGCCGAGATTCCCTTTTATTTTTCATGTCTTTTTCCTGTAACGCTTCTGATAATATTCTGTCTTCCAACTTATATCACAGTCAGAAACGAATTCATACCAGTCAAATAATTGTATCTGTTTTCTTGTCTTTCAAGGTTTTTGCTGCTTCTGATTCTGTTGTCTTCTGCCGCTCTGTATCTGCAGTTTTTTCCAGTATAATATTAGCTGACACTTTCTGTTTGCTAATCGGCAGAATTTATTCTCAACTCTGTTGGGCCGCTGACCATAATAGACGTCTTTTTCTATCCTCGCGACCTAAATTTTGAATCCATAACTGTCACGTAAACAAGATTTCTTTTTAAGATTTTATATTTATGCAAATTTAAACTTATCCTAACTCAATCAGAGTTCAACACAGTATTAATAACAAAATTAACTTTATAATATAATTAAATTATCTCAATACAAGAGTTAATATAATTTCATAGTTTTAGAGCACTAACTAGATATAAAAAAAATGTATAAATTTACAATCAAAAAAGCAGGTTCTGAAAGTCTAACAAAAGTGACTTGCTATTAAGCTATAAGTCTGAAAAAAATAAATAACAAGAAGGTGAGTTCAACAACTCAGTGAGTAGATAACGTTCAATACACACACACGAGGTAATAAAACAATAAAAAATATATATACAAGTATGACTCTAGATTCTTATAAAAAGATTTCTCAAATAGGCCATAACAAGAATATCATATGATAAAACTCGTTAAAAAATCAAAATGCAATAAGCATGAGGCTCTATATTGTTGGATGATCAGTTTACACAGATTGATAACTCCCCCGACCAACTAGGATTCATATATGATATGCACAAAGACTAACACTACTCTGTTAGTATGAGTATTCTAACTGACATACTATAAGCTTATAATTATAATCAAACAGACATATTCATATCTCAAAACTTAACTCATGATATCAATCAAATGAAGATCTATCAATTTAGAAGTCAATTCAAAATATATACGGTTTCATATCAAGAATTCAGATTCAACAATTGATCATGCATTATCATAACAAGAATAATAATCAACATATATATATTATCAAGAAATATGATCCAATTCATATTAACAAATCAAATATTTATATATGTATAATATTTATCATGCATATGAAAAATTATCTACTCACCTGATTCAAAAGCAATCAAAAATCAAAAGTAGACCCTAAAAAAATCTTATTGTCGTCTTACTGGTAGAATATTAGAATTATCTGAATACAAAGGAGACATGTTCAAGAATGACTCAAAAAAATATATAACATATTTAATATACTTAACTAAGGATGTATTCTGCAACCTTATATGTTTTTGAACTAACTAGTTAATCTTCTCAAAAACCTAAAATTTAACGATTTTCTCAAAATATAATCTATAATAAAACAAATAATAAGACTTGATAATAATTTTCTAAATAACCATCATTTATTCATCAAACCAATCTGAAAATGCTAATATTATAGCTAGGGACTAATCCATAATTTATCATATTGTTAGGGCCACATTGTAATTTTCATCTAATTGGAGGACCAAACTAAACATATCCTAAATTCATGACTATAGTGAGATTATATCCATAATTCATCCTCATTTCTGTCCAGAATCTCTAATTATGCTTCAGGGACCATTCTGGAATTTTGTTTTTCAAATTTTTAGGGTCAAATTATAATTTTTGTCAAATGGAGGACCAAACTAAAATTTTTCATGAATATGCTGAAATTATGACCATAATTAATCCTCAATTCTGTCCAGAATATCTCATTATACTCCAGGGACCATTCTGGAATTTTACCAAATTTTTAGGGTCAAAAGGTAATTTTTGTCAAATTGGAGGACTAAATTGAAAGTGTTAAAATTTCATAACTATACAGTAATTTTGCCCATAATTCATATGTTATTCTGTTCAGAATCTCAGAATATGATCCAGGGACCAATCTGTAATTTTCCAAAGTTTGGGGACTAAACTGTAATTTTCAGAAATTGAGGGACCAAATTGAATTTTCATCATCTTCAACCTCCAACCCATAATTTAAACAGAAAACCCACTGTTCTTTCCTTATTTCTAGCACAAATTCACCATTCAAACAAAATCATAACTTAAAATTATTATTTTTATCTACAATCTCTTAAATTGAACTTAACAATCCATTATGCATAACAATCAATTTTATAACGTTCAATTTAATTCATTAATTAAATTCAAAACATAAATTTTTAAAACCCTAACATTCATCAAAACCAAAATTAAAGTTCAATTAATATACATTTACACATTTAACAACCTAAATCTTATCTTTAAACTTATTTTTTCAACTCCTTTTTATTTCCCCTCTTTTCTCTTCTTTTTTTTTATCCATTCTCTCTCATGGTTTGCTACTTCAATTTTCAGATCTCTTCTTTTGTTTTTGTTTTTTTTACTTTCTATTTATATTTATCATCTTTTTATACAATTACTACAATATCTCTCATTTAATTATACTTTCTCTTTAAACTTTTAAGGGCTTTGTTACCATTTCCTATCTTTTCAATACAAAACATCACATCTATGCTTGGGTGCATCTTTGAAAATGCAGAGGTCAAAAATAAGAAAAAATGAGAATTTTTGTTCAAATGCAATATTTTTCATATAAAAAATTAGAGAACTAGTTTTCCAAATTTATATATATATATATATGTCTACGACGCACTAAATTTATATATTTCAAGTTGGTTTTGAATTTAATTTCAAATAGAATTTAATAATATTTATATTTTATTTATTATCCAATCCATCAAATTAGATATTCATCAATTTCAAGGCAGGTGGAAGTAACACAATAATAATAGCAAGCACAAGAATACAAAATTACAAGTTAGTTTTGAATTTGATTTCATGTTGGTTTTGAATTTGATTTTAAATAGGATTTAATAATATTTATATTTTATCTATTATCCATTAAATAAGATATTAAACTAGTTTGATACATGTAGAAAAAACACAATAATAATAGCAAGTATAAAAATATAAAATTATATAGAATAAAAATCACATATAAACTCTAATTTAAAATTGTATTGGTAATTTTGCGAGGAGATAGTGTTATTTGTTAGAGATCCAATGGGACATTATCTAATATTGGGATGTGTATTATAATATCAATTCTTGATGCTTTGTGGCCAAATGTTAGCATTGATTTCGTGTTGGGTACCCTAAGAGCAATCAATTCTATTTATTTTTGTTGCTGTGGACATGTTCTTAAAAGTGGCTCATTTCATAGCCTGCAGAAAGACCATAGATTAGTTTCGGATAGCCCACCTTTACTTTAACAAAGTAATTTGTTTATAGTTTTGTAAAATTATATTTTTTTAATATTTTTAAATAATTACAGATGGAATTACATATTACCTAACAAGAAAAATACTGATGGAATAAAATAGATAATTTTTTTTGCACACCTTTTTCATTGGTAAAATAATTTTTTTATTACCAAAGAACTTATCGATGGATAAAAAATTACCAACAAAGGGTTCACTAACAGAGTATTTTTATCGATAATTTTATTGGTAAATTAATTACCAAGAAAATAATACTACAAATACCGATGAAAAATTTCATCGATAAATATAAAGATTATGGTAATGAGACTTGACATTGCCACAAGTTGAGTTTCCTTGTAACATTTCTCATAATGGAACCACTCAATTGAGTTCATTCAATATAGTTTATGGACAATTCTTTTGGAGTGTTGGAGTTAACAATTATTTCTTTTATTGCAGAATGAAGCATCCAAGTTGATGGTATAAATAATTACTTGTATGGTATTCATGGGTTAAAAAAAAAATCAATAACAACAATATCAAGTACAAGACTATAATTGATAATCATCATAGAAGAGTTGTGTTCGAGACTAGTGATCTAGTATGGATAACGCTTACTCATGATAGGTTTCTAATGGTTAAGTCACCAGGTTTAAGGAAAGAAAAATAAGCTCTTTTAAGGTATTGTAAAAGATAAACAATAATATTTACAAGCTTTGCTTCCCTGTATGAAGACTTTTAATTTATTTAATATTCAACATTTAATATTTTATTTAGAGAAAAAACAAAACTCAAGGATGAGTTTTTAACCTTGGGAGAGTAACACAATCAGGTTTGTAGAAACTAAAAGTTTTGAATATCCTAATGAAAATCTAACTTGATTAGATGAGGATTTGATCAAGAAAAACATTGTAAATTGAATTATATAAATACTTAGTTTAGGTCTAAAAATAGGTCTAACCATACTAGACCAAGTTAGCATCTCAGAACTTCATCACTTATTGAAAAATCAGATTTATTAGAACTAGTTTTGGAAGTTTTATTTGGGATGATTTTGTTATTTTTCTATGTTTTTCTCTGTGTTTTTTGGATTTCTAGTTATTTTCTAGTTAAAATAAGATTTTCTAAATTGTTTAAAGTTTTTGTAAACCTTTTGAGAAGACAACCACATTATGTTTGATTTTCAGATAATAGAATTATAAATTTAGGATTCATTCTCGCAATTCTTCTCACTCATTAAATTATCAATATTTTCTATATTTCTTTTGTTGTCCTACTAATTTTCGTTTGCATAAGAACTTAATTAAATTGTCGAATATATTTAACATAACATAATAGTATACGGGAATTTCCATAAAACTTTGTATGTCATACTTAGGCTTGCGACGATAGAAAATTAAAGACTTACGGCTATTAAGTTTTACCAGAAGACTCCTTACTCTTAAAAACTGTTTTGGACATAACAAAGGATTTAGTTGGCCTAGACACATTGCCAACAAATTGGATAAATTGTCAAACTTGCGCTGATCTTTCTCTGCGTAGAGCAAGGTGTGAGGATCAGCGGTGCCATGTCCGCCGTGCCCCCTTCCTGATTCCCACCTGCATTTCGCTTCTCTATCAATATCGTGGCCTATGTACAACACAAGTAGGGTAAATTACGTACTCATTCTTAGCATCAGAGGCATACATGATCGTGATGCCATTGATCACACCATAAGAAAATGTTTTCACCATTCCCCACAGCATGCACAGTCCAATTCCATACAACACTGGCAAGTAAATGGTAGTATTTAACTCTAGGTCTTTTATGCTTAATATCAAGTCAAATAATCACCCAAACCCCAAAAGGTTAAAACTTTTATACAAAGCCTTGCCTTTATATTATTCACCAACACCTCTCATGGCATCACAGCACGAGTGTATTTATTGTGGTTGTTGTATGTGCGCGCGATCCAATATTCAATTAAAAGACCTAATAAATATTATGGTGCTTGGCTGGGTTTCAGTATGATATATATATATATAGATATTATTTTGTTTGTATTTTTTCAATTGAATTGATCTGCCTTGGTAGATATTTTGCCTAATTGCTAGGATGGAGAACGTTTTGTCCAGAGCTAGAAGATTAAATGTAGTGGCCTAACAATGAATCTCGCAACTTCAAAAACTAAGAGAATAACAGCAAATAAAATCAGAATGTGGTTTATTTGTGGAAACCTATGCCCAAGCTGAACTCACTATTCTGTGCTAGCACCTAGCTACTAGTATACAGAGGAGGGATTGGATCCTAGTTATTATTTTCCCGCTGATCATGAAGTGAATATCCTTGCTGAGTTATAATCCTTATCCTTTGTTTTGGACTATTTTAGCTGGTATCGGAAACCAACTTTCCATCCTGGAGGATACATATGTTCACGGTGAATATATAATGGTTTTCAATGGAGGAGGTTCTGCATGCCGTAAAAACATTACGTTGGATGAATTCATGATAGATGATGGTTTCTAGCCTAGGAGCTTGTGTCCCAAGAATATTATGTTACGTTTGTTTACGGTGGAGGATCGGAGGATGTTTTCAAAGGTTTCCAACTAAGGTTTGGATTTCAAGACGAGTTCTTTCGAGTCGACGAAACTAATACAGGAGTTTTCAGGGAAAATAAATTTCTTTCATAGTTATTTTTATTTTTTGTTATTTAGTTTAAGAACTTTATTTCAAATTGTTGTAATTATTATTCACTCTTACAATCTTAAATAAAATGAATTTTATTTCAAATTGTTGTAATTTTTCATTGCCGACAAATTTTTTTGTCGTTGGCATGTGAATGTTGTGCATCTAAACGCAACCAAAGGATTTGTTTTCTGCGTAATATATATATAGGCCATCCATTAAGAACATGTTGCAGTCTCTACCAAAGAAGCTGCAACAAGTTGCAGTACTTTCAAGAAATGGAGACTCTCTATTTCATCCTTCTCCTCTTTGTCACCATCATTCTCTCCCTCGTTGCCATAATTTACAAGCACAGATACCAGGATAAACTCCCTAACCTTCCTCCAGGCCATCTAGGCCTCCCTTTTGTTGGAGAGAGCCTAGATTTCCTGTCAAAAGGATGGAAAGGTTGCCCAGAAAACTTCATAGTCGATCGCATTCGGAAATATTCATCAGAAACATTCAAAACAAATCTTTTTCTTCAGCCTGTAGTGATGTTAAATGGTGTTGCGGGAAACAAGTTCTTATTCTCCAATGAGAACAGACTTGTTGAAACATGGTGGCCTGAATTTGTAAACAAGATATTTCTATCTGCTGTCGAAACGTCACCCAAAGAAGAAGCAAAAAGAATGCGTAGGCTGTTCCCTCTATTCTTGAAACCTGAGGCCTTGCGGAGGTATATAGGTACCATGGATATTGTTCCCAGAAGGCACTTTGCCTTGGAATGGGGAAATAAAGCAGAGGTAGTCGTCTTCCCTCTGGCAAAAAGCTACACCTTCGAGTTGGCTTGCCGCTTGTTTCTAAGTATTGAAGATCCCAGCCACATAGCCAGATTTTCCCACCCATCCAACCATATAACCTCTGGTATCTTTACCATCCCCTTTGATTTTCCTGGAACTCCATTTAATCGAGCCATCAAGGCCGCAAAATTAATCAGAATTGAGCTTTTGGCCATTATCAGGCAAAGAAAGAAGGATCTTGCAGAAGGAAAGGCATCCCCAACCCGAGACATATTGTCACACATGCTCTTAAGCAATGATGCGGATGGACAGTACATGAATGAGGTGGAGATTGCTGACAAGATTATTGCATTACTGTTGGGTGCACATGATAGTACTGGTACTGCTTGTACTTTCATTGTCAAATATCTTGCTGAGGTGCCTCATATCTATGAAGCAGTTTACAAGGGTAACAGTTTTTTCTATTCAACTTTCTCTTCTTGCAGTCTTTCCTGGAATTTTTAACCTTGTTTTGAAGAGCCAATGTGCCATAGCTATTCAATAAGTCAATATTAGATTTTCATTATTACTAGAGCTAACTTGTTTACTTGTAAACAATTTGATAGAGCAAGCTGAGATAATTAAATCCAAAGCACCCGGTAAGTGGGTCTAATTCCGTTTCCAAAAAATTTTTTCTTTTTAATGGAAGGACTCCTACCAATCGGACAACACATTAAAATAAAAATAAAAGTAAAAAAACAAATAATAATTCTACTCAACCTTTTACTGTGTAGCAAGGCCCGGTATGCTATGTATTACTATAGTGATTTTACTTACTTACTTACCTTTTTATTTTTATTTTTCCTGAACTTGAATCTAAAAAATTTAAAAATATTAATTTAAAATAAAAAAAATTTAAAATTTTTAAAAACACAAATTACAGCAAGAACTCGTACCGTCTTAATCCAGTCTGGAGCTGGTTCCAGTGGTCGGGCCTTTTCAACTCAATTAAAGCTCACGATTAACAAAATTTGGTTGTTGGGATCTTAGATTTGAGACATTGTTTTTATTAGAAATGACAGAAGCCCATCTGCCCTTTCTACATCAATCATCAAAGTCATTGTTGATTCAACAAAGATACAAATCTTTTGATGGGGATTTGCTGGAGTCGGACTTCTGATAAGTCAAATCCAACCCCAGGTGACCCCCCCTCCTTCCTCAGGCGCTGGCCCCCGGAGCTCCTGGCAAAATTTAAATGCATAATTGTTGGATTGAAACTGATCTTTTGTAGAGCTTCGATCAATCCTAAGAGAAAGATACTAGAGTTCTTATTAATTTTTTTATACTAATGTGTAATTTTTAATCTAAATATAAATATAAAAAGATTATATATTTATCTGACTAAAAATATTATTATACCTTAATAAATAAAATAAAATAAATATATTATTTAACAATTCACCTCGAACTCACAATGTAGTGATTATAAGCATTGAGAGTTTGTTAGCTAGAAAACAAAAACAAGAAATGGAAACAACTTAGTAAAAAAATCTATAATCTACAAGAAAGAAAAAAAACAAACGATAAATTAATGGTGCCATATTTGAGATGATGATAAGTAAAATGACAATCAATCTCAATATACTTAGTTTGTTCATGAAAAAACTCAAAAATTGAGTTTTGAACTATCTGAATAGAGTTCAAGTTCTCACAATACATAGAAGTAGATGAGAAAATGAAACGCTTATATTTGGAAGTAACCAACATAATCAAACAATCTCTTTGATAATAAATAAAATAAAATGATATTCTGCTTCAGTGGATGATTAAGAAACAATAAATTATTTCTTGCTCTTTCAAGAAATAAGAGAATCACTTAAAACGATATAAAACTCGGTAACAGACTTTCAATATATGAGATTACTATTATGATCAGCATCAGAGTATACACGTAATTTCAAGAAAAAGGTGAATGAAAGTAAAAGACTCTGAAAAATTATATCCCCAGTACATTATAAAATACAAAGAACAATTGCCTAGTGAATAATGTAGAAGAAGCAATGAACTGACTAACAATCTGAAAAAACATATGCAATATCTAAATGAGTAATGGTGAGACATACCAAGATCCTAACAATAATACAATATAAAGTAGGATTTTTCAAAGGTAAACCATCAGAAGAAGAGTACCTTATGTTAACCTCAACATGAGTATCTATAATCTTATTATCAGTAAGTTTAGCCCACTCAAGAATACCTACAGTATATTTTAACTAAGAAAGAAGCTAACCTCTCATTGAGTACCTCAATACCTAGGAAATATCTAAGATAACCCAAATTCTTCATTTCAAATTGTTTAGCTAACTCTGTCTTCAAAACTAAGATACTATCAATGTCATCACTAGTAATAATCATGTCATCAACATATAACGACAAAATAATACATTCTGTATTAGTTCATTTAATAAAAATAGTAGAATAATGATTATTAGAAACAAATCCAAAAGATGAGATCACAATAAAAAATTTCTCAAACCAAGCATAAGGTGCTTGTTTGAGATCATATAATACTTTTTTGAGCTAATAAACATTCCTAAAGTCATGTGACACACTAAAAGAAGGTGATATATAAACTTCTTCTTGTAAATCTCAATTCAAGAAGGCATTTTTAACATCAAGTCAAGAGATATGCTACTGACGAACCAAAGCTACAATAATAAAAGTACAAATAGTAGTTATTTTTATAATTAGGGCAAACATCTCTTCATAATCTATACTATATTATTGAGAGTATCATTTTATAATTAACCTAGTATTGTATTGCTTAATAAACCCAACATAATTAGTCTTGAACGTGATATGATAAACTATTAGAATCTTCAAAAAAGAGATCTATACGAATAAGAATAGGTCTAATCACACTATGAGTAGTAGATGAAATAAAAAAGAAAGGTATATGCTCAAGAAAAACAACATGATGAGACACATAAAGTTTTTAAATTATTGGATTAAAACAACAATATCTTTTTTTTACCTTCACTATAACCCAGAAAAACACAAATAATAGATCGAGATGACAATTTACTAGGCTTTATATTAGAACAAAGAACAAAACAAATACAACAAAAAACTATTAAGAAGGAATAATTAGAGATATATCCATATAACTTTCCAAAAAGAGATAAACCTGAATTATGAGAAGATGAAATTGTCTTGATTAAACTTATAGTAAGAGGGATAACTTCTTTTTAAAACTCACTAAGAACAAAAGTAAACAACAACAAGAAAGAATGAATAGTTTTTCCAATGAGTCTATGTCTTCTTTCAGCAACTCCATTTTGCTCAGGAGCATCTATATATAAAGTTTGGTGAATGCTTTCATCTAAAAAAAGCAATTGAAAATTTTTATTAGAGATGTATTCTTCATCCAAATCACACCTAAAACATTTGATTATAATAGAATATTGAGTTTTGATAAGAGCTCAAAAGACCGAATATATCTCTAAAAAATTTAGAACAATGTTTTATTAAATAAACTCAATATTGACAAGGATGATCATTAATAAATAAAGCATGATATCAAGATCCTCATTTTATGACAATAGAAGAAAGTCCCATACATTAGAATGAATCAAGTTAAATGATGAAAAAGAAATAAAAATACTTCAATTAAAAGGTAAAACGAAAAATTTTACTAGTTTACATTCACTATAATCAGAAATATCACAGTTTGCAAATCTTCTAAAGCTCCTATTGATACTAAAAATCTCAAATGAGAAGATTAAACATGACTTAGAAAAGAAATACCATAAATATAAACTACAAGATAAAGGAGTCAAATAAAAAAGAAAACAAATCAACATTAGTAGTAGCAGAAATGACAACTAACACTTTTAACTCATCTAAAATATATAGTTCATTCTCCTTACGACCTATCCCAATAAGCTTTTTATACTATATATCTTATGCATATTAAAAGAAAGATGAAAAAATAACTAAATAATCACTAAAATGACATAATTAACTAATAAAAGCAAGAGTCAATCTAAGTTTTGGAATAAAATAAGTATTAGAAAAAGACAAGGGAGGTGTGACAACATAACCAACACTTGTTAAGGGTATGAAAGTGTCATTAACAATTATAATAGGAATGTAGGGTGAAGAGGATACATAAGTAAAATATGAAGAATCTAGAGACATGATGTGAAGCACCATAATCCAAGACCTATTCATAATGTAACATACTTAAGGAATTATAAGGCAACTGACTTACAGAAAAAGAAAAAAACATTACTTGTGGCTACAAGGAGAGAACCTTCTGAAATTGCTCAATCAGATTGCTAGGATAGGTGATAAAACTTGATGAAACTACTTTAGTAGTATTGTGGTGTAGTGGTTTGTAACCATGAGGTAATTTATATGTATTAGATTGTGACTAGCTATCAAGCTTTCAAGTTTGTTTCTGTTGTTTACACTAAACCTTTCAATGACCTTTCGGCTTACAGAAATTACATGTTGAAGAACTATTGTGTAAGGCTTATTTTGATTATTAAAAAATATCGTAGATGGTGCTAATAGTATAGAGAGATTCCAAGCAAATAGAATTTTGTTTTTTAGAATAAGACTGAAGATATATTTTTTCAGTCAATAGCACACTAACAACAGAGTCAACAAAAAAAAATACAGAACGATGTAGAATTAAACCTTTAAGTCCTTTAAAATTACGGTGAAATGTTGTTAAAAACTATATCAATCATTGCTACTCTCTACGATTAATAAAGGCATCATATGCTTTTAATTTTACCGATTCTATGAAAGCTAATTAATTCTAAAGATCTGTTATTACATAATAAACCCATGAATACTCGTATTCTTCTAATGAATAGCTCCTATATCATTCTGAAGTTGATACTATTTTATAAAATTTGATTGTGTAAATAACTTTTATAAATAATTTCAGACCTTCTTTATTGTCTCATACTTTACAAACTACGCATCTATAAAATGCTCAACAAAATTATTGTTTAAAGTAATTATCTACAAGGTTTAACAATTTCCTTCAATTTCCAAAACTACTCATTTAGTTTTTAAAGTCAATTTTGTATATATAGACAATTGAAATAGCTAAATCATTTCCATACATGGTAAATATTAATTTTTTTTAATGTTGATAGAAAATTTAATTTTTTTTTTACGCCAAAACTTTTCCTAGTTTCTTAAAATGAAATGTTACTAAAAAGCCTTTTATGTTAATTTTGATAAATAAATAAATAAAACAATCCATCCTATTAATATTATGGTGCTTAGTTGGCTTTTAGTATCATATATTCCATTTTGTTTTTATTTTTTCAATTGACATGTGATTCATTTCCTTATACGATACTTTACCATGCTCATTGATCGGCCCTAGTAGAGATTTTTCCTAATGCTAGGATGGAGAACGTTCTGTCTAGAGCTAGAAGATTAAATGTAGCGGCCCAATCTCGCAACCTCTAGATTCGTTGCGATAGAATCCTTACCGCAAGGAATTCCCATTACACCATAGTTAAACCTAGCGATAGAGATAATTAAATCTGCCACAAATCTTTTAGTTGAAGCATGAATACCATATTATTTGATCAGATCAGAGTGGTGGATGTAATCTTGAAAATAATCCCGGCACAAAAACCAAAAGAATAAACAAACAAAATCAGAATGTGGAAACATATGCCCAAGCTGAACTAATTATTCTGTGCTAGCACCTACTAGAGGAGGGATTGGATCCTAATTATTATTTTCCCGCGGATCATGAAGTGGATTTTGTTGCTGAATTATACTCCTTATCCTTTGTTTTTTACTATTTTAGCTGGTACCGGAAACCAACTTTCAAGATGGTTTTTTTTATTGCCATGGTTAGAAGTCCTGGAGGATATGTTCATGGTGAATGCTGGTTTTCAGTGGAGGAGTTTCTGCCCTAAAAACATTATGTTGGATGTATTCGTGGTAGATGATGGTTTCTAGCTGAGGAGCTTGTGTCCCAAGAATATTATGTTAGATTTGTTTATGGTGAAGGAGGTTGATTTTCAAAGGTTTCGTCCTAGGAACTTTATGTTAGAAGTGTTTGTTGTGAAAGATGATTTTCCAACCAAGTTCTGAATTTCTAGAAGAGTTTCTTTCAACTCAAGAATAGGAGTTTTTAGGAAAAATAAAATATTTTCATAGAATTTTATTTCAACTATATATAATGATGATGGTGAAGGAATGGAAGCTAGTACTCCTGTGATGAAATTGTTGCAAGTAAGATTCACTATCTGTCACCAACACATCTATGTTTTTTTTTTAAGAAAAGAAAAAGATGATCATTACCGACAATCTTAATTAACTTTGATATTATTTTTCAGCTATTGGATTAGATAAGTGAATTTATAATCCATATTATCAATTTTTATTCAGATACGATAACATGGTGCGAGAATTTTTTTACTTTTTTTTCATATATTGAGATGTGAATGGCGTATCTAAAACTCAACCTAAGGATTTGTTTTCTACTATATATAGGCCATCCATTAAGAACATGTTGCAGTCTCTACCACAGAAGCTGCAACAAGTTGCAGTACTTTCAAGAAATGGAGACTCTCTATTTCATCCTTCTCCTCTTTGTCGCCATCATTCTCTCCCTCATTGTCATAATTTACAAGCACAGATACCAGGATAAACTCCCTAACCTTCCTCCAGGCCATCTAGGCCTCCCTTTTGCGGGAGAGAGCCTGGATTTCCCGTCAAAAGGATGGAAAGGTTGCCCAGAAAACTTCATATTCGATCGCATTCGGAAATATTCATCAGAAACATTCAAAACAAATCTTTTTCTTCAGCCTGTAGTGATGTTAAATGGTGTTGCGGGAAACAAGTTCTTATTCTCCAATGAGAACAGACTTGTTGAAACATGGTGGCCTGAATTTGTAAACAAGATATTTCTATCTGCTGTCGAAACGTCACCCAAAGAAGAAGCAAAAAGAATGCGTAGGCTGTTCCCTCTATTCTTGAAACCTGAGGCCTTGCGGAGGTATATAGGTACCATGGATATTGTTCCCAGAAGGCACTTTGCCTTGGAATGGGGAAATAAAGCAGAGGTAGTCGTCTTCCCTCTGGCAAAAAGCTACACCTTCGAGTTGGCTTGCCGCTTGTTTCTAAGTATTGAAGATCCCAGCCACATAGCCAGATTTTCCCACCCATCCAACCATATAACCTCTGGTATCTTTACCATCCCCTTTGATTTTCCTGGAACTCCATTTAATCGAGCCATCAAGGCCGCAAAATTAATCAGAATTGAGCTTTTGGCCATTATCAGGCAAAGAAAGAAGGATCTTGCAGAAGGAAAGGCATCCCCAACCCGAGACATATTGTCACACATGCTCTTAAGCAATGATGCGGATGGACAGTACATGAATGAGGTGGAGATTGCTGACAAGATTATTGCATTACTGTTGGGTGCACATGATAGTACTGGTACTGCTTGTACTTTCATTGTCAAATATCTTGCTGAGGTGCCTCATATCTATGAAGCAGTTTACAAGGGTAACAGTTTTTTCTATTCAACTTTCTCTTCTTGCAGTCTTTCCTGGAATTTTTAACCTTGTTTTGAAGAGCCAATGTGCCATAGCTATTCAATAAGTCAATATTAGATTTTCATTATTACTAGAGCTAACTTGTTTACTTGTAAACAATTTGATAGAGCAAGCTGAGATAATTAAATCCAAAGCACCCGGTAAGTTGTTGAATCGGGATGACATTCAAAATATGAAATATTCATGGAATGTAGCTTGTGAAACGTTAATATTCATGGAATGTAGCTTGTGAAACGTTAAGACTCTCACCGCCGTTTGTTGGTAACTTCAAAGAAGCCATCAAGGACTTCACATTCAACGGTTTCGCCATCCCAAAGGGCTGGAAGGTAAGTCATTTTCTCACTGTAAATCATTTAGTCCTTCAATATCTTGTTTTTCCAATCGTATACTCTCAGTGGCACATGGGCCTAAATGCCAATTCATTTGTATCAATGAGAATTTATCATAATCTAGAGACTGACTTCTCCCATTATTTTGTTTCAAGCACTTTTCAAAGTCAACCAAGCATTGAGCAGGAGCATGGCCGTGCTAATTTTGATTTGACAAATTGTTCTTGTAGTTGTATTGGAGTGCAAGCTCAACGCATAGAAATCCTGAATACTTTTCCGAGCCTGAGAAGTTCGATCCCAGTAGATTTGAAGGGAAAGGACCAGCTCCTTACACGTTGATTCCGTTTGGTGGAGGACCAAGGATGTGCCCTGGGAATGAATATGCTCGATTAGAAATTCTTGTTTTCATGCATAACTTGGTGAAGAGGTTCAAATTTGATAAATTGATTCTCGATGAGAAGATAGTATTCGATCCAACGCCAAAACCAGAAATGGGACTTCCAGTTCGTCTGCTTCCTCACAAAGCTTGAAATTAGATGACGCAAAATCTCGTCATCATGCTGGCCGGGATGACCTCTTTTAATTTTTCCTTATCTTGTTAGACTCTGTTTTTTTAGAAACAGAGTAATAAATAAGTCTATCTTCATTCCGGACAACTATTAGAGTTTGTTTTAAAATATAATAATGATTATTTAAAAAAATTATTTAAAAATAGATTAATTAAAAAAAATTATTTTTAATATTAATACAGTAAGATGATATAAAAACATAAAAAAATATTAATTAAACTAAAAAAATAAAATACTTTTAAAATGCACAAACAAATAGATCTAAAACTTCTATTATTAGTTTACTTGTAAAAAAAAATAAAAAATGCCTTTAAGTAAGTATAAAATCGAACATACAAGGAAGCAAATTCAGAATTCCTAATCTGATGGGAAAATAAACATAAAATCTAAAATTAAGGTTAAAAATTCAAAATTAAAGAGGGAAATAATGAAACTAAATTAAGCAGCATCTTGTGAGTCTTTTCGAAATGACTTCTTGATGTGAGCCAGCTAGCCCAAATCTCTTGGGATCTCATGTAGAGCTTGGCCCTATCCCACTAATCTATAAAAAGATCCGCATTTGCATTTGACTGTCAGAACTTCCAGTGACACATTTAACAAATTTCTGTTCAGTGTGTTGAAGGCCTTTTACTTGTTGTGGTCTGAGATTGATGGGAGCAAGTTCAGAAAAGGGCAACAACTGAACCACCCTACTTATATTGACTGTTGGATCTAATTATATTGCTGTTTGATTACAGAGATTGTTGCAAATGGCACGTAGAGATTCAAATCAAATGGTGGGCCTAATTCCGTTTTCAAGGTTTTTTTTTTATTTATGAAAGGACTATAAATTAGAGAAGGTGTTAAAATAAAAATAAAAATACTAATTTTACTTCATCTTTTACCATGAAAGAAGACTAAGTGGGTGTCTAGGAGTGTTTTTTAAAAATATTTTAAAAAAAATTTGAATTTTTTGAATTAATATATTTTTAATATTTTCAAATTATTTTGACGTGCTAATTTTAAAATTAATTTTTAAAAAATAAAAAAAAATATTATTGATATATTTTTTTAAATGAAAAATATTTTAGAAAACAATCGCAATTATATTTTTAAATACGCTATAAATATATTATAGATTGTTGCAATATATTGATGATTTTACTCTTTACAATTGCAAGGGAAGGGCAAAGTTTTGGGAGCAAAATAGTATTTTCATTGGTTGAAATGGCATTACAATTATCTAGGGTAAATCAATCTTTTCATGTTTTTATTATGTAATAAAATTATTAATTTATCTTTTATAAACAAAAATTATAACCTATAGGCAAGGGTGTTTTGGGTTTTTCAGTTTCTGTTGAAGAATGTAATTACTTCGCTATCGTGCACTATTGTTTTTCTTGAACTTGGATCGAGGGTGTTTACATTATTTCACTTCAGCTTTCATGGTAATGGTCAATTATAGTTAGGGGCTTTGACTTTCCTCCACCCATCTGGCATTCATCTATTTTATATCATTTAAAACTTTTACTTTGTGCTGTGGTAAAACAAATCAAAATGATTAAGATGTTGATTACTATATATTCACTACGATAGATATGATGTTAACGACTATTATCGTGTCAGATGAGCTCAGCAATGTGTAGTGGAAAGGAATGGAAACTGAAATACATAGAAATTCATCTTCTTTTCTTGACAGAAAACCAATCCACCGGATCTATAAATAATTTTAATCTTCTGGCCAACATCCAAACAATAAAAAAATTTAATTTAAAATAAAATAAAAATAACAAAACAATAGTCCAACGGCAATGATAATCCTGCTCTGAAGCCGCTGGTTCTGGTGGGATGGGCCTTTTCTGCTCAATTAAAGCCGACTAACCGAAGCTGGTTGTCGGGACTTGGGACCTTAGATTGGAGACAACTTGTTTTTTAATAGAAATGACGGAAGGCCAACTTCCCTCTCTACGTCAATCATCGAAGTTATTGTTGATTCGACGAAGATACAATTCTTTTGATGGGGATTTGCTGGAGCCGGACTTCTGATAAGTCAAATCCAACCCCTGTTGACCCCCCTCCTCCCTCAGATGCTGCCCCTGCCCCTGCCTCATTCTCTGACCCAGACGCAGCTCCTAGCTCTGTAGGGCATCTTGATGGTTAGTTTCCAACCATTTGTTTAACTCAATCCTGTTATTTATTGTTGTTTTGGTTTGTTTTTGAAACTGTTAGCACTTCAATCATCTGTTATTCATAAACTTATTAGTTCAATTATCTCATTAGTCAATCCTTCAATTAAAGCTCGGTTTAATAGTGCAACTAATATAACCAGATGATTCATCTTTCGGGGGTAGCAATGTCTCCGGAAGCAGCTGGCTCTCTATGGCAACCACCAATTTAACGACGTGGATGTATCAAGCAAGCGGTGCAATTGCAGCTATTTGGGGCAATGTCCCTGATGACAACGAATTCCTAGTTTCTGTAGATGATGAGGCCCTTCCGGATGTGGGATCTGGATCAGACTCAAAGTTAAGAGCTTTCACATTTGAGCAACTGAAGGCAGCAACTTTGAATTTTCGTAGCAATATGGTACTGGGAGAAGGTGGTTTTGGAAAGGTCTATCAAGGTTGGCTCAAGGAGAAGGTAGCATCTCAGGGCACAAGGAAGAGGCCCATTGCTGTCAAGAGATTGGGTTCCAACAGCAAGCAAGGATATCGACAGTGGCGGGTAATTCTGTTTTGTTGTTTATCTCTTGATGTGCCAACCTTTAGGTTTCTTCATTTGCACGTTTAGCTCAGATTGAAACACTTGGTTTGATGGGTTTTTGCCTTGGTTGATAGATAGCTTAGCTGCTAGTTTCTTTCCAAACTACTTATGATCAAGTCCTGTTTACAAATGCGATATATAAGAACGAAGAAATTGGTAACAACAGTCCTTAGAAAGGGCATAATTGTTAGATACTAATTCGGTAGCCATTTTTCTGGTGCAGACAGAGGTGGGTTTCTTGGCAAGGCTTTCTCATCCTAATGTTGTAAAGCTGTTGGGATACTGTCGAGAAAATGAGGAGCATGTTATTGTTTATGAATTCATGAAAAAGGGCAGCTTAAATTACCATTTGTTTGGAAGTAAGAACAAGCAATGAATTCTAGAGTCCTAGTTCATGATCCCAATCGTGTGTTCTGTAGATGAAATAAACTCATTTAGTTCTCTTGCGCTCTATTTTATACTCCTGCAGAGGGCTCTGATCGAGTGCTTTCGTGGGAAACAAGGCTTAAGGTTTTAATAGGAACTGCTCAAGGCCTTGCTTACTTGCATACAATGGAGAAACCGATAATTTTCAGAGATTTCAAGACCTCAAATATATTGCTTGATGAGGTAAAGTTCTTTATAATCTGCATTATTAACCAGCACGATATGACAAACTCATTCAGTAAAGACAGTTGCATGATGTGTGTATTTTCTCGCCATCTTCACCCGAAAGTTTTGCTTCATGTTGATCTATTTTCTTCAAAAATCCCCTTCCCTGCAAAGTTCAATCTTAACCACTATCAACCGTGATTCGCCCTGTCATTGCTGGCAGAGGGAAATGCCGAACGAGCAAAGTCTTGCTTGAGAGTCGGCAAAAATATTTAAGAAGGTATTATAATATGATTCATATCAAATCAAATCTTCTGCAGTCTTACACTCCAAAGTTATCGGATTTTGGCTTGGCAAAATGGGGACCTGCAGACGGTGAATCGTATGTATCAGGACATGTTATGGGCACAATTGGCTATGCTGCTCCTGAGTATGTTGCTACAGGTAGTTTGGTTGTTTATTTCTCAAGTGGGATGCCTCAATGATTGAATGATGTTTTGCTTTACAGTTCATTCAAACTTCTAATCTCAAATTATGACATTTTAATTACTCTAAAGCAGCTCACCATAACAAAATTAAATTATAATGGCATTTTATCAAGTCTTTAATGGCATGTTTCTTTATTCTTTTTACAATTGTTATAATAACCATGTATCTGCAATGACAGTTTACTCAAACGATCGGTATCGCTAACGAACAATTGCTACTAAAATCCCATTTGATAGTAGTGGTTGATTGAAAACATGCTATCAGAATCTACCCTAACATTGATTCTATTTGATTGATCAGGGAATTTGTATCTGAAGAGTGATGTGTATAGTTTTGGAGTTGTTTTGTTGGAGATGCTAACAGGCTTACGAGCATTTGATAAAAGCCGTCCGAGACAGCAAATAAATTTAGTGAACTGGGGTAGACCGTTTCTATCAAATAGAAGAAAGGTGAGAGATTTGATGGACACCAGGTTGGAGGGAAAATACGCAGTAAAACAAGTTTTACAAATAGCTCCACTCGCTGCTAGATGTCTTCAGTCCGATCCCCGTTTCCGCCCGTCAATGAAAGAAGTTGCGGAGACCTTGGAACAGATTGATGCTCGATATAACAGCACTAAAGATGAACCATAAGCCTTGTCGACATGATGGCTAGTTTCCTTTATGCGTTACTCTTGGCCTGTAATGAGCTGTAGGTCAACTCGTATCAATGTCCTCCTCGACCGGGTTGCGAGTTTGATAATATGGCAGATAATATTCAATTGAAAAGTTATTAAAATAATTTAATTTTAGATCTTTTTTATTTTTTATGTGAACGTATGAAAAAAACATAAAAGAATATTAATTTAATATTTTTCAAGCAAAAAAGAAAGAAAATCACTTCGCTAAGGTGAACCGTATTTTCAAAGAGAGAAAGTTATAACCTCTGCTTTGTAAAAATAAATAAATAAATAGAGAGTTTAAGTAGGATTACTTCTAAGCGACTGATCATGAAATTGTTAGTTTTATAAATAGTTATAAATAGATCGTTTGAGTTCTCATGTAATAAATCACTCATGGCAATATCGCTTCTCTTCGGGGAAAAAGGAACCACAGTAAGTTTTAAGCGTTAGAATTAAATCGTTTGGATCAAATAGGCTTACAGGCTTTATTAAATCTAAGGTAATCCGGCGTAACGGGGAAGAGATATTGTGTTTTTTTTTATTCTTTAATAAATTTAAAAAATATAAATTAATTTTTAAATACTTGACTTTATATATATTTTTTATAGTTTATATTCTCATGAAATGTTTGTTAAATTTTTAATCATTGAATAATTATATTTATATGAAATATTTTTTTAATTTTTTTATATGATTTGTATAATTTTTATTTATATAAAATGTTAGTTAATTTTTTCATGTAAGATAATTATATATATAGCATTCATTCATATGGATTATTTTATATTTTTTTATAGAATAATTGTATATATAAACTACATGCACATAATGCCTTTTTTTTTTAATTTTTTCATATAAAATTACTATTTAATATATATATATATATATGTATATGTATGTATGTATGTATTTCTTCAGGTCAATCTTTACGACCTAGAATCCAGCCCCTTGTCTAGATGTACCCTGGCCCTGGTTTAATCCGTATGCTGATATGAACTTATAAAATAAATATGCTTATAAATCAGTGTTGTGTTAAATAAATAATAAAAACTAAAAAAGTAATCAATTTAAAATTCTATGATGGAAAAAAAATATGTTGGTGATAAAAAAAAAACTTAGAAATTAAATGGAATGATTTGTAGTAATTCACAGTGTTTTGTGAGGAAAAATACAATATTTTTTTTACATGATTTAACTTTTCTGATAAAAAAATTATAAAGTTAAATTCTTTATCGGTTCAAAATTAAAAAAAATAAAATCAATAAGGATAATTTTTTTTAAAAAAAAAAATACTTTAACAATTTATAATATTTTATGATGAAGCTACAGTGCTTTCTCTAATAAAATTAATAAAGATAATTTAAAAAAATTATAAAAAAAAACTATATAGAGAAACAATATAGCAATCCATTGTGTTTTGTGAGGAAAGTTAATTGTTTTCCCCACATAATTTAACTTTATTATAATTATGATTCTCAATCAACTCAATATTTAAAAAATAAAATTGACAAAAATAATTTAAAAAAATCAGAATAAAAAAAACATAAGAAAAAATACTGCATCAATTTATAGTGTTTTAAAGAAAAAAATTACAAATTAAATTTTTAATCAGCTTAATATTTTAAAAAATAAAATTAACAAAAATAATTAAAAAAATTAAAAAAAATACTTTAATAATCTATAATAACATATAAAAAAAAAAGGAAGCTATGGTAGATTCCTCACTCTTATTTTATTTTAGCTCTATTATAATTGTAATGGTTTCAAAACATCAAATTGATGGATGCATAGTTTGAAAGAGAAAACTTGTTTGTTTGTTTAGGAATGTAATTGTAATTATTTTTTAAAATATTTTTTATATTAAAATGTATTAAAATAATATTATTTTTTTAATAATTATTTTTAAAATTTATATATCAGAACATATAAAAACATTAATTTTTAACAAAAAAAATTAATTTTTTATAAAACTGTTTACACCGTATTTCCAAACAGTATTACGAATTTCAAAAGTAGAGGTGATTCCAAGCAAGTGCGCGGCACTTACCTCGAATAAACTATACACGTCTAGAAAGACTTGTCTGGTTGAAAAATCCTGACAACAATCATAACATTAATTTAATTTTAATATCCAAGGCAATGCTTGAATAAAGACGTAATTATATATGGACTCAATGGAAGAAGACCTGAAAAAATCATCATGCCATTGCAGAAAACGTAGTCTCCACGTAAGTCTAACCAAACTCCGTTCTCTAGACCTTCTCTGTTTCTCTCTAATACTGCAGGTCATCACTGATTCTTGCGAAGACGGATGGGGATTCACTGGAATTGTCTTGCAGCTAATACCTCAAGTCAAACTTCCGTTGCTGCCCCAGTTCCAGACCTAGACTCGGACTTGGACTCGGACTCCCCTCGTGATTCCATCTTAAAACTGGTTGTTGGTTAGTTTATCATCGTATATAGATGAATTCATGTTCTTCCTTTTGTGCTTCCTTAACTTAGTACTTGCACCTGGCCTTGTTCATTTTGTTCGTGTTTTGAGAGATATCCATTTCACTCTTTCTTTTTTTCTTTACTTATTAATTACATAGATTTAACACTGCCTCCGGATATGCAGAGTCCCTAACGCAACCTGAACCGCATAGATTAGGAATCAAAGAGAATAGGAAGACAAAATTTGCCAAAAGGGCTAGATAGACCTTAGCCACTCTGTTTATTATCAATCAAAATATAATCTGCCGAAATCTCCTCCATAAAAGAGGTCTACAATAGCTTAAATAAGTCAATCTTCGACCTCAGCCAGAAAGGAAAAAAGAATCCTAGACATATAGGAAAATTAAAAGTCAAAATAAAAAATTAATTAGGAAAAAAACACAAACTAAAAAAAAAAAAAGAGCATCTTCAAGGCCTAATTTGAAGGTCATCCTGACCTTGGCTGATTATACAAGCCGACTCACACTAGAATAGAGCATGTGGAATCTCCTGAAAAATTTGAGGATAATGATCAAAAGTTATGCTCATTTCCATCAAATAGGTTGTGTAGTGCTACTTGGATCTCGTCTTGAACTTGAACTTGAACTTGTTCATCTCATCCATAAATGTGTTTGTTAAGCTTTAATTGTAATAGATTCCGACTGTTGAGATCCTCCTGCATCAGTCCCCTACCCAATTGAATGCTGGGATTCATATATAATTCTATGCCAATAAGTTTTTGAATAATCTAAGTCTAAGAGCGAGTCCATTTTTATCTCTGCACAAGGCCTCAAATCCTATCTCATAGAATTTGCACTTGTAATCAGTTGATGCATCTCCTGTGGATTCCGCTGAATACAGCTGCTGTTTCACAATGGTAACTGCCTGTATTTCAACATGGATGTCTAATGCACCTATTTCGAGTGAGAACAACGTAATACTTGGTGCATTAGACAATTCAAAGTTGAGAGATTTCACATATGAAGAGTTGAGGGCAGCGACCTTCAACTTTAGTATGAATCTGCTGATTGGAAGGGGAGGTTTTGGCAATGTCTACAAGGGTTGGCTCAAGGAGCAGAGGCCATCTGAGGGTGCTAGGAACCGACTAGTTGCTGTCAAAATATTTTCTGGAGACAGCCGGCAAGGATATCTAGAATTTACGGTATACACTGCATCTATATAGTAAATTTGTTTTTATTGACCTTATAATTCACTCTGCAATTATATACGAATCCATTAACTAGTATGATGTCCGGCAGAATGATTGATTTTCCCTGTATAAACTGAATCTATGTAGTAAATTTCCCTTGAAATGCTTACGGTAGTCAGGTAATAAACCGTTTGTGCTCTTACTTGCCATCATTTATTGGCACAGACAGAGATCAGTTTCCTGGAAATGTTGTCTCATCCGAACATTGTGAAGCTTTTGGGTTTTTGTCGTGCAAATGAAGAGAAGATCCTTGTCTATGAATACATGCAAAAACACAGCTTAGACCACCATTTATTTTCCAGTAAGGAGAAAATCTTATTATTCTCAATTTGGAGTTGTATACTACAATATCAATCTCAACATTGTACAACCTTATTTTTGTTCGTAACACACATTATTTTTGTTCCTAACACACATGTTTCTCTTGTTACAGAGAAACCAGAACGAGTACTTTCATGGGAAATTAGGCTTAAAATCGCAATAGAAATTGCTGAAGGACTGTCTTACTTGCATTCATTAGAGCATCCAGTAATTCTCAAAGATATAAAGCCCTCAAATATACTACTTGATAAGGTACATTCTGTATGATTTTTCAGATAGCATGCAGTAAAATATAGAAAGGTCACCCAGTTCAGACACTCTTGATACATCTTTTCAGTGAGATTACTTCTACTGACCATGTTTGCATAACAAAACTTTACATTTCTGCTAGTGCTTCTGTTTGCTTGCCAGTGTCAACATCACTGCATATTCACCTGATTGTTTCTGTGTACATTTATCATATCTCCCTGCATCTATTTTCTGTTATTGTCTTGCTTTTGTTTTCCTCCTTTACCTAGTGTTCATGGTTGAGTCATTTGTTTCCACTGATGCTTCATGACTTTTCTATCAATTTTGGCAATCTAAAGAACTGTTAATGTTGTAAGCATCAATTTATTGGTACAATTATTCATGACTCAGCAATTGAAAAGAAACTGTTGGATTATCTTTCCTAAATGGAAATATACGCTGCCTAACCCCAATGTTTCTTTAGTCCTATACTGCAAAGATATCAGACTTTGGACTGGCAATCACAGCACTTGCACCCTCGAGAGATCATGATGAGTATATACAAGACAGTAGAATTGCTGGCACATATGGTTATGTGGATCCTCTTTATGCTTTACATGGTAATTTCTTGTACCTTGTATACTTGTAAGATTTTTTTTTTTTTTTAGATGAAAAGCAACAACAGGGCAAAAGCACCGAACAAAATTCAGTAATCAGTACATTTATACGAAGAGAATACAGAACAAAAAAAGCATTAACAATGAAACTGCCAATTAATGCATAGATTTTAATTAACTATATTTTTATGGTTGGATTTTGTTCTGGGCAAAGCTCCTGTAGTTGCCAATTTGTTTCGATGTTCTTAACTTGTTAATTATTAACTTCTGCTAACTGCTAAGCTTTGTCATGACATTGATTTTATCGAATTGGTTTGGTTAGGGAAGTTGTGTGTGAAGAGCGATGTGTATGGCTTTGGTGTTGTTTTGGTTGAGCTGCTAACTGGTTCAAGATCAAGAAAAATTGTGGTTAATGCTTCCATAGAGGAATGGGCCGAGACATATCTAAATAATAGATTCAGGTTGAGAGGCATAATGGACTCCAGATTGGAGGGGAAGTATGTTACTGGGCAGGCTTCAGAAATAGCAATGCTTGCTCTGAGATGCCTCGTTCGTAACCCCAAATTCCGCCCATCAATGAAAGAAGTTGCCGAGACACTAGAGAAGATCAAAACTCGAGCTTATAACCAGAAACATCTTGTCATGGTAAGTATCGTGTACCTGCTCGGGCTTCCCTATTTGATATTTTTAAAAACATTACATGTACATATACGAACTTTCAAATAAAAATGATAGCCAGCATTATTTTCCGATTTTAATTTCACTTTCTATGGATCTTAATTTGAAGTGTGGGAAGTGCCATAAAGCCGGACACTACACAAGGTCTTGTGACAAGATCAGTCATGTTGGAAGAAATTCAAAGCTTCCAAATGCAAGTGAAGCAGTAACAGAGAAGAGGACTTCTTCCACACAATCAACCGTCCAACAAGACAGCGAAAGGAGTGAGGCCAGTGGTGTTGCAACAAAGACACCTCAAACAACTCCCAGTAATGATGTGCTTCGAAAAATAACTTGAATTTGATCGATTCTATTCATTTGATTACTTCAAATTAACTTTGTGTGACTGCTGGTCTTATTGGAGGCAATTCAAACCTACTAGATGCAAGTAATGCAACGAGCAATGAGAAGAATTCAGCAATTCAATCACCTCATCCCCAGCAAGGAAGCAACATGGACGAGGCACATCGCGTTGGTACCAGCAAACCTAGGAACAATCATCTTATAAGAAAAACAACTGCCGGTAAGTAGTGCTGTGTTTTGAAAGATAACTTCCCTTGAATTGTATGCAAGTAGTTTTATTTGACATCATGTAAAAATGGTCAGTGGGAGGTAATTCGAAGGTACTTGAAGCAAGAAATACAACAAAAAAGGAGAAGACGACTTCTTCTAGATTGACCGTCCAACAAGGTAATACAAGAAAGGAGGCAAATGGTGTCGCTACCAGCCCATCTTGTAACAATGGTCCTAACACCAAAATTCCCAGTAAGTTCTCTATTTTGAAAATAAAAACTGCAATTAAATCTCCTCAACTTAATAGTTTAAACTGACATCTCTGTAACAATGATCTTGATCGATGGAGGCAATTCAAAGCTACTAAATGCAACTGATGCTATGAAAAAGGAGAAGATTTCTACAACCAAATCAATTGTCAAAGAAGGTAGAAAGAGAAATGAGTCAAAGGGGGTTGGTACTAGCATACCTCGTAGCAAAGGTCTTGGAAAAATAACTACAAGCAAGTGGTATATTTTGAAAATTAACTGCAATGGAATTGCATTTTCAGTTTTTTTTTTTAATGCAATAACTTAGTGATTCTTGAAGAGTAATATATAAACTATTTTTGAAACCCGAGACAATAATTTAAATTTTTAAATTGAAATAACGAAGAGGTTTATAACTTTGAAAATCTTACAGATTTCATTTTTTAATAAAATTAAACAGTCATGATGACTTTATCGTAGAAAGTAATATGTAATCATTTTTAGTATCTCAAAATTTCAGCCAGAAATTCTCTGATGTGCCTGAGATGCTCATAGCCTTAATTAAGGTGATTTTGGTTATAAAATGGGAATTGTGTGATATTTTTTGCAACGAGCAGCGGTTTTTGTCCAAGTTTAAATTTCTTGAGTTATCTCTATTATTTTGCAGTGCTTCAGAAGATTTATTTCAATTTATCTTTAATATTTATATTGTAATTGACGTCTTTTCTTGCGATATTTTCCTGTTTTAGGCAAAGTCAGAGCTACCAAATGCAAGTACCGTAGCAAGGAAAGTGAAAGCTTCTGTCCAACAAGTAAACAAAAGGGACGAGGCAGCCGATGGTGGTATCCTGCATAGAATAAACCCAAAGAAGAATGTATATAACCATGGTATGCCACTGCTGTCTTCTGCTAGCTTGCCGCGACTGATTCTTCCTCGGTTCTTGCTGTTGTCAGCTTCTGCGTTGTTTATTTTAAATTAATTTTTTTAATACTTTCAGATTATTTTTATACGCTAATATTAATATTAACTTTTTAAAAATAAAAATTATTATTTTAATATATTTCTAAATAAAAAATATTTTAGAAAATAACTATAATTATATTTCTACACTGGCTTCTCATGTAGCGTGCCTATTCTGATTAGCATTTGTGTTGTTTAACCTGCTCTCCAATTAACATGATGGTTAAAAGAATTTCAAATGATTTTCTCTGAGGATTTACTCCTAGTAATGATGCATTCATTGTTAAATGATAATGATGAGTTCATGTTATCTTGAACAGTGTTCAAATGAAAGGCAAGTGGATTGTGCGTTTCACAAAGCTTGAAGTTAGGTGATGCAAAATCTCGACATCATGCTGGCCGGGTTGACCTCTCTTATTTTTATTTCATCTTGTTAGTCTCTGTTTTTTTCTTAAAAAAAAAAATCATAAGTCTATCTTCATTCCCAATGGGACAGCCGAGCCATTAAAACTTGTATTATTAGTCTACTTGTCAAAAAAAATAATTACAATCATTTAAATAAGTTTAAAATCGAACTTACAAGGAAGTGAAATCAGAAATAAAATCTGAAATTAAGGTTGAAAATCTAAGATCAAAGAGGAAAATAATGAAAGTAAATTAAGCAGTCTTTTTGAAATGACTTCTTGATGCGAGCCAGCTAACCCGAATCTCTTGGCAAAATTTTAGTGCAATTCAATGATTTTATTGAAAATGATTTCTATGTAGAGCTTGGACCTAGCCCCCTACGATGCACTATTCAGAACCCCTAGATGACACATTTAACTGGCTTTAAATTTGTTCTCGAAATCAGATGCTTCGTTTTCTCTGGGTACTATTGCCTCTGTTAACAGATGGTTCTGTATGGCAACCACAAGTTTTTCAGCATGGTTATATCTCTAGCAAGTGGTGTATTTGCAGCTATGCAGGGAAACAAGGTCACCAAGGACAGAGAATTTCCCTGTTTCACCAGATGAAGATGAACATTGAGAGCATCAGGTTTCTTACCGAAAGATGCATCAGCCTTCAAATTGCTTATGTCTATCAAGCATTTGTCTTTCTCTGATCAATTAGGAGCTTGTACTTGCGTCCTTGTATTCCCCTGCTATACACTGCATTTCTTTCTTTCTTTCTTTTTATCAAAATGCAAATCCAGAGGTAAGATAAACGCTCTTAGTTATTAGCAAGAAAAGGATGAAAGCTAGGCCTAATTTTCGTTCAATGTGCTGAAGGCCTTTTACTTGTTGAGGTCTGATATTGCTCGGAGCAAGTTCAGAATAGGGCAACAAGCGGACCACCATGCAGGATTCCAAGTTCATAATCTAGCTGTTTTCTTAGAATTGACTGCTGGGTCTAATTATGCTGCTGTTTGATTAAATAGATTGCTCCATTTGATACGTACTGATTCAAATCAAATAGTGGGTCTAATTCGGTTCTCAACGATTTTTTATAGAACATATTAAAATGAAAATAAAAGTAAAAAAAAAAACTAATTCTACTCTGAGGATCACTACTGTGCATCGATGATCTAGTCGCCTACAGTTGCAATGGAAGCATTGAGTTTCAGGGGTAAAATGCTATTTCTATTTATTTCACTCATCTCTTCTATTTCTAATTTCTAACCAAATATCCGCCGTATGTTATTATGACGTAATTAAAACTGCCTTTGATTAGGAGTGGGAAGGTTGATTTGACCCGTATCTAAATACATGATTTGATTTAAAAGTAAATCACAAGGTTTTGTTTTTTTCTATTCAACTCGTGTTTAAAAATATTTTTTTTGTATAAAACTAATTTAAAATTAAATTAAATTAAAAAATAACGAACAATAGCACAAAGGCAGTGGTAAACATGCTCGTAGTCGAGTCCAGAGCTGCTGGTGCTGGTGCTGGTGCTGGTGCTGGTGGGTTGGGCCTTTTCTGCTCAATTAAAGCTGGCGACTAGCCAATTTTGGTTGTTGGGACGTTACTTGGATATTTTTATTCTCCTCCGCGTTTGGTCCTCCTGTGTATTGCGGCGGTGTAATTCTTTAATGTGTTAGGTCAACTCAAATTAATGCCCTTCCTGTCCGAGTTCAACTCTTTACACGCCTCCCATTTTTTACCCTTCTAGAAAAGCGAAGAGAAAAATGAAGGGAAAGAAATGAGCCACGTCGCTGACAGATGAGCAAGCAAGCATCAAGGAGCTCACAGCCCACTTTAGTTGACTGGCAACGGGCTGGGTGAGTACGCGATTTGTTATAATTAATATGTTTTTAATATATACACATATGTTGATTTAACATAAAGCACACGTGTGTGTATTATTTGATGGTTAATGATTTCATAAAAAAACACACACTTCAAATCTATATATTATTTAATTTATTTTTTATTTATATTATCAAAATTATCTAGATTCATCGGCTCCGGTCATGTCAAATTCAGGAGTTGTATTTCTACTTCTTCTCTAAAAATGCCTGTACAGCCTTGACTTTTCTCCACAACCCGGCGTTCATCTATTTCATATCATTTAGAACTTGTGATTTATGGGTGAGAGCCCGGAAAATATCCTTTATTTTTTTATCTACATAATTGTTTCTATCGTCTAATGATTTTTATTATAAAGTCGAGATTAATAATTAATAATATTTATTATTTATTTTTATCTTTTAATACCAAATTTTTATAAAGATCCCCCAAGATGTATGGTGGGATTCTAGAATTATTTTTCATCTCAGAAATTATTTTAGGAAATCAGCTTGAAATAAAAGCTTTTAAAACTCCGCTGTGGAATGATTTTCATTGTAAAATTATTTATGAATGTCAAAATTACTGATTAATAATATGTTTAAACATTAAATTTAAAATGCAGCAATATAATAAAGAAAGATAAACAAGGGAATAACAGGAATTAAATAAATAAACACGAGGAAATAAAACTAGATGATATGATACAAAATGAGAGAATAAAAGTGATGGATGAAATAAAAATCAGCTGGACAAGAGTGAATAAAAAATAAAAAATAATGATTAATGACAAAAAAATTTGTTTTTCCCCTCTCTAAGGCCTGTGAGGAAAGAGGCGAATGGGAACTCCCTTTTCAGGTATTGGCATCGGATTAAACACTATCTTCTCTTCTGCAACAAATTTATCAAACTTGAACCTTTTCACCAGATTGTGAATGAAAACAAGCATTTCTATTCGAGCAAGCTCATGTCCAGGGCACATCATGGGTCCTCCACCAAATGGAACAAATGTGAAAGGAGCTGGTCCGTTCCCTTCAAATCTGGAAGGGTCAAATCTTTCGGGTTCTGGGAAGTATTCTGGATTTCTATGCGTCGAGTTTGCATTCCAATACACCTGCATGCATGCCCAGACAGAAAAATTGTGATGAATGATTGTGACTGTCGAATGTCGGCATCACCAGCATAATTGTCAGCGTAATAATGAGCGTCTGACTCTGACTGTCAAACTTTGTTGTGTGTAGATCATTGGACCAATCAATAACGTCTCAATCAATTACATCATCAACCAACAACATTATCTTCTAAAAAACTAACGACTCATTCTTAATTTTATATGTTATTTATTTATTATACCTTTTTGGGATTTAGGTATCTACCATCTGTAAATTCATTTTGTAGTCGTCGTTGATGATAAACTTGGAAAACGATAAGCAGAAGAACACACAAACAATATTTAGAAAAAAAACTTACCTTCCAGCCCTTTGGAATTAAGAAACCTTTGAAATAGAAGTCGTGGATGGCTTCTCTAACATTAGGAAAGGTTGGACAAAGTCTCAACACTTCACGAATTACTTTCCAAGAATATTTCATATTTTGAATGTCATTCCAGTTTAACAACTCGTCGCGAGCTTTGGTTCCAGATATCTCCATTTGCTCTATTGACAAGAGAAAGAAAAAACAGTCAAACGCTATTTTGCTCACCATTACACATCAATCAATGAAAGCCCATCAATATTTAATAAAAAAGACTCTACTGTGAGGGGGAAAAATCATCTTATTTTAAAAAATTAAATTGTTAGATGATCAAATAAGATCCCAAGATAGAATATTAAGCTATTAAGAGAAACTTGATGGATGATTTTATATTATTATTTTCACCTACTAATACAATTATAAACAAAATTATATGTAACTCAATTGTTGGTTAGAGATTTCTATATAAAGATATTTGTAGGAAGAGTATGGAGTTATGAACAACACGTACCTTTGTAAACTTCCCCATAAATATGAGGTAACTCAGCAAGATACTTGACAATGAAAGCACAAGCCGCACTGGTGCTCTCATGTGCACTGGCTAATAGTGCAAGAATTGTGTCAGCAATGTTTAGCTCACTCATAAATGCTCCCTTGTCATCGCATGCCGACAGCATGTGTGACAATATATCTAGCTCGGGAGATGCCTTTCCCTCTGCTAGATCTTTTTTTCTTTGCTTAATAATCGCAAAAAGCTCTGTTCTAATAAGGTTTGAGGCCTTGATGGCACGGTTGAGTGGAGTTCCAGGTAAATTAATTGGGATAGAAAAAATGCCCGAAACTACAAGGTTAAATGGGCTAGCAAGTTTTGCAATGTGGTCGGGGTCTTCAATACTAAGAAACAAGCGACAAGCTAACCCAAATGAAAAGCTCTTTGCCAGAGGGAACACAACCACTACTTCTTTATTTTCCCATTCTGATGCAAAGTGTCTTCCGGCAACCGTATCGAAGATGCCAACGTAGCTCTTCAAGGCATCAGGTTTCAAAAATTCAGGGAGCAAAGTGCGCAGTCGATCAACTTCTTCAATGAGTGACCTCTGAACTGAAGAGGGAAATATTTTGCACACAAAGTCAGGATACCAAGCTTTAAGAACCTTGTTCTTATAGGAGAACAAGAACTTGTTACCTTTAGCACCACACAAGACTGCTGCAGGCTCACAGAAAAGATTTGTTTTGAATACTTCTGATGCATATTTAGCTTTACGATCAAGGAAAAACTTTTGAGGATGGCCTTTGCATCCTGTCAACAAGAGCTCAAGGGTCTCCCCAATATAAGGGAGACCTGAACTGCCAGGAGGAAGGTCAGGGTGTTTGAATTTTGATCTATGTTTGTGAACGATAATGGAAATGAAGAAGGTGATGAAGAAGACAGCGAAGAGGAGGTCGAGGTAAAACTTTTGCATTGTTTAGAGTAAGTTTTTCCTGTGCGTGCGTGCAAGAGGATATTTGCGGTATATAAAGAATTGAACAGGCTAGAGAATGACGCCGAACTTGTGAAATAGAAGCAAGACTGGTAGGTTAGAAGTTATGGTTAGGATAAACCGGGCGGGTTAACCCAGCCCGGGGTCGTGGCCGGTTTTTACATGGATGAAAACCAGAGTTGCCTTTGATCAGGCTAAACCCAGGTGACCTTCCGGGTCAACCCGAGTACCAGGCATAATCTGGGCGAAACCAGGAATACACACACTATGCCGTTTTGTTTAGAAACCCCGATCTGCCCTTCTTCTTCCCCTGTTCTTATGCTTGAGTGTTTGCTTGTCTAAATGGGAATTAAGGGGCATGAAAACACCAACAGCGGATGGTAAAGCTGAGGAAGAAGAGGTGGTGGTGTCTGAGAGATCTGAAGGAAAGAAACTGAAACAGAATAGGAGAAAGATGAGGAGGAACAAGACTAATATTCGGATCCATATCAGCCAGGGAATTCTATAGCCGCCTTCTGTGAGCTTGTCGCCAAAACCAAACATGGGTAGAATAAGAGAATGTAGGTGTGGAAGCGGTTGTGTAGAGAGGACAAAATGATGGGAAAGGTAGGAGCTATAAGCTATGGGAGATCAAGGGCCTCGACTCTCAAGGGCTGGAAGCTCTAGGGGGAAAGAATTAAAAAATGATTATTATATTTTGTTGGGCTGGCTTCAATGTGGTATTTTCAACCTGCATCTTTTTAAAATAGTTTTAAAAAACAGCTACAGCCATCCCAAAAACAATCCAACGCCGTGTGATTTCAAGGGGTAGAGGCCTCGGAATCTAGATGTTGAGTCCGATTCCTCTCAAGTCAAAGAAGGACGCAGCAAAAAAGATCTCCACTCTCTTCTAGAGCTTATTAAAGTGGTGAAACGGCAAGGCTTTCAACCTTGAAAAAACATCGCTAGAGGACATCATTAAACACTGGTGTTCAAGCTGGGTGTGAATTGAAAACAAATGAAGTACTCAAAATTAGGCTACAACGGGCAATGAAGCTAAGTAATCAAGCAGATTTAAAATAATTACATATATTAATTGATAACCATATTAAAATGACTTTAAGATAAAAATAAAAATGTTGAATCTAAGGTCCGATGCCACCAGGAAAGAGCTGTTACAAAATGAATTTTTTAATGGAACGCTGAATTGATTTTTGGGTGGATGGGCATGGGTTGTTCTTGGTGGGTTGAAGCAAGATGGCAAGGACCCTCACAAATTGTTCTCGGGCGTGTTTCAAAAGTTACAAGCAAGTCCCATAAGAAAGCGTTGCTTTTAAGCACTCACGTGGACATTGAGCAATCAACTTTTATAAAGTCTAAATGGTTGGGTAGGTTTTTGGCATTTGACATTTGTAATCACTCCAGTCATCATTTGTCTGATACTAGAGTAATCAACTTTTATATCTTTAATGGAGTGAATCTTCTTTTTAACTTTGTTAGCTAAACTCAGATCTTATCTTATTTATTATATCATTAGCACAATACCTAATTACTCTTGAGTATACAAATTAGTCTTTAAATTATTGACGATTGATGGAGGTGGTGCCATGAATCGGTGATTACACTGCTCATGTGACAAACTTTATATAGAATGGGAGTTTACAATCTCAACAACTAAAATATTGAATGTATGTATTGTGTACCTGCTTGGGCTTCCCTATTTGATGTTTTTCAAAACATTGTATGTACATACACGAACTTTCAAATAAAAATGACTAGCACGTGTATTGTTTAAGGGCGTCTCCAATTATTTTCAGAACAAGGATGTGATTGACAAAAGGCATGTATTTGGGGGAGGCCAGTTAATAAAATTGATAATTCGGGGACTCAGACCAAGAAACTATTTATAATTGGGTTACTAACCTGAGGTTTGCTAAAAAAAATTAATTAATTTCGCAGGAAAGTAAATCGAAAACTAGCTGTTAAAATTACTCTGCTCCAACTGAAATCTAGACAAGGAAAAAAAAATCAAGAAAGTTATAAACAATACTCTCGTATAGTTTTCTCAAACATCAATTTGTTCTAATTCTTCTGAATGAAACTTAATCCGAGCTAGGATGCATTGTTAAATTAAAATGATGAGTTCACATCCACCTGAACTTGCATAGTTCATCAAATTCGACATTGATTCATGAATACAGTGATTCAAGTTTTGATAATGCCAGTTGATAATACTCAAAGTTCCGGTCTTGGGTTGTCCAAACTTGTCCGGCACATCCTTTGATGTATTTTTTAAAGATTCTTATCAGCATTGCACACAAACTTTTAATGCTAATTTTTTCTATGTAAACATATAACTTTTTCTACGCAGAACGAACATTATTTTTCATCATTATTAATATTTTCATCAATAGCGTACATAACATAATAATCATCATCATTGCACAATACAATAATTATCATAGCTAACCAATGACATCATACCAATTTTTTCCACCGATGATATATCTCATTTCCTTTGAAAAAAATTCAAAGCGTAGGTATATAAATATACCTTGTTAATAAATAATGAGTCCTAAAATCTAAAATATTTAAAAATAAGATTGATATATTAAATAATATATTAATATTTTAATTTAAATAATTTGATTATTTTTTATAATTAAAATATTTAGAAACTTGATATGAAAAACCGATTGTTATTAGTTAGTAACTAGTAGTGTTTGATAAGTTAAGGTAGTTAGTTGGTAGTACCTTCATGAAACCTCTCTTAATGGATGTAAGAATTTTTAAATACTTAAGTCTATAATTTTACATAAAAAAAATATAATGGTATTTTAGAGGAGGTTCTGAAAATTTTTATACTTAAAAGTATCAATAATAAAGAGATTATAAACCTTGAGTTAAAGTAGGCTTTAAAAATATTTTATATTCAAAGTGTTAAGAATAAAGAGATGATGAATCTCAAATACAAAACTTTTTTTTTATGAATTTTAAAGGTAAAAAAAAATCTCATATAAACTTCTCTCATGAAAAGAAATAACTTGACACAAATATTATATATTTTGATAGTCTAAATCGATGTTAATGATATATTTTTATTTTTATAGCTGAAAATTAATAACTTCTCTGTCTCTCTCTCATCTCTCAGCTAAGGATAAAAAAATAAAAATAAATTTTTATATTAAAATTAAATTGATAAAATATTAAGAAACTAAAATTATATAATTTACATTATTTTTTAAGTTTAAGAAATGATATGAATTTTTTTTATTTTAGTTCTTTATCTTTCAATCACGTCCCTTGTTAAGAATTAAAATCAAATGCTTTTTAATTAAGACTAAATTATCTAAAATAAAGTTGGAGAATAAAATTAAAAAATATAAAATTTTACACAATTCATCCCCACTAATATATAAAAAGAATTCTTTAGGCATCAAAGCCAATTCATCTTCCTTACTCTTATTCACTAACAAATTGGACTTCCTTCGACCTTCCTCAGCCCATCATCCAAATCCAAACACCACATCAGCCTTCTTGCTGCCGAATTGATATGTGCATGGTCTTCTGCTGGTCAAGTAGCTAAATGTATCAACCGGAAATGATGGGCCTATGTGGCCCATTCTTTTATGGGCTTAGGGATAGCAGTTTCGATGGCACTACGTTTTTTTCCCAAACAACCGACCGATGGATATGACAAGAAATAATTGAAATTCCGCGCCACAATGCCTCTTCTCTGCTTTAGGGGGCACAAAAACTGGACCAGCAGGTCGACGTCCCAAGTTATTAAATATAGCTTTACTATGCAAGTGAGGTTCTAGCCTAGCGGTGGAAGGGGCTTGTTCCCTTCCTCTGCATCAGGGGTTCGAACCTCACCATGTACGCCTGTCACCCCCGTGGTGCCTTACATGTTCACTGGGCTTGCAGGATATTCAGTGAGCCGTGTGGATTAGTCGTGGTGCGCGTAAGCTGGCCCGGACATCACACGTCAAAAAAAAAAAAAAATATAGCTTTACTTCAAACCATCTAGATAGTGGTCAAGTGGTAAGGACTTGAGATCAAGGGGTTTGTTCCCTTTGTGGTCTCAGGTTCGAGTCCTTGGTTGCTCATATGATGGCCACTGGAGACTTACATGGTCGTTAACTTCAGGGCCCCTTGGATTAGTCGTGGTGCACGAAAGCTGGCCCGAACACCCACGTTAATCTAAAAAAAAAATATAGCTTTACTTAAAGGGTTAAGCTGATTTTCCATTAATTAAAATCTAGTTTGGATATTATTTTATATCAAATTAAATTTTTTATTAAATTTAATTAGTAAATAGACACATTTGTATTATTAAATTCAACTTAATCTAATAATTCAGTAAATTAAACCATCAATTGAGATTTAATTCGGATAGTATTTTATATTAAACCCCATTGAAAGTTAACTCCATTAAATTTAATTGATGTAACAAATTAAACCACAATTCAAGTAATCAAATTAAAATTTATGTGTAATTTTATTTTTTTTAAATCTAAAACCATGTTTTTTTTACATTTTTTTTTAATTCTTGAAACCACATTAATTTAAATTAATCCAGTAAATCTATAATGACTTCTCCAACCCAGGATCGGGATCTTTGGACGGAGTCATAAAACCAACTGAATTTTGTAACTATGCCACCCGGGCTTAGAACATGTCAAGTTTGGGAGGTTTGACAAATGTAGATAGATTCTGAAAGAATTGATTGTTTTTTAATGAAATACTGTGCACAATCACTTCATGTACTGTCATAAAGCAGCAAATTATCAGCACAGGCCCTACCTGACACTTAATCTCCAGTGAACTTTTCTAAAGGAAAGGTGATGGCTTTGCATGGACATGCAGTAACATCCACTCTGAAGCCAAGTAATTAGTCATCTGAATGGATTAAGCTTTCAAAGGATTTCCATTTCCCAGAAAGAACAGACTTTTACTTCTTGATGGATAGAATTCCGAGTAGCAGTAATTGCTCTGATCTCTCCCCTTTCTTCTTTCCACCAGAAAATCATCCAGACGCCACTGCAGACTCTGCAGCTTCGTGATGACCAGTTCACCATCCTCTTCAGTGCTAATGACGTTGTTTGGAATAAAACAAAACATAAACAAAAGCTTTTGTCGATGTCATCTGTTACACATCTCTATCAGAAATGAATAAAAAATGGAGAGCCGTGGAGGAGAAATCTCGTCGGTATTTCCATAAATAAAGACCTTAAAACTTAAAAGTCAATCAAAAAGCCTACTCTCATCATTGATTCAAGAAAGGTAGAGTTCTTTTGATGGGGATTCTCTGTTGTTGCACTTCTGGTCAATCAAATCCAGCCCTAGATACTGGCCCTGCTCCTGTTGTACTAGCCCCAGTATCAATCCCTGACCCAGACATAGCTCCTACCTCTCCGGGACATCTCTTTGAAGGTTGGTTTTCAACTATATCATATTCCTTTCATTTTCAGTCCATACTTGATTTTCTTATTGAAAAACTCATTGCAAGCCTGTATCTTTCTTCTAACAGGTTGAATTATGCTCTGTTTTCACTTCCACATTCTTTTGATAGTTTAGAGTCCCTTTGACATACTTCTTCAGGATTTGAGTTGTTCTGTAACTTTCGACTAGAACAAGAAGTCATAATTAACTTTTGACGAAGAAAAAAAGAGGTCGTAATCATGTCCAAGCACTCTTATCTTCTCAGTTTTTCGCTTGGCTGAGGATATCATTAATCAAAGCCAGGCAACTAAGCAGGGAGCTCGATCCTGCTACAAAGTCAATACAAGAAACAGAACATCTAAAAGCAACAGGAAACTCTTCAACTACTACAAACTAACAGCAAGCAAATACATGCCAACTGAAATTCCAGCAACTAAATAGATCAGAATATCTGGGGTCCTTTCGGCTTCCTAGCGTAAGAATTTGAACTTGAAGCTTCATGAATCCTGTCATTTCTCTCCTTCCAAACAAAACATAAATCCACATTAATCCAGTCCACGAATGCTTGAACGGAAAAGCTTTTTCCGCAAATACTGCTAGACAAATTCAAATTCAAATTCAAATTCCAGTCAACTACTCTTCTATTGATGCTGCTCGAATGCCGGATAGTACTTCATATTTGCTCCACTCCAAAGCATGAAAAAATAAAAGATCCCGCGTCTCTTTTCTAATTTCTGATGCTAGAAGATATTCTTGAACAATTGAAATTATGGTAATTTCATTAAGGCCTTAATTTTCCCAACTTGCATTTACTCAGGTGAAATATCCTTTCTGGTTAGCGATGTCACCGTTAACAACTGGTTCTCTATGGTAACCATGACTTTTACAAGGAGGAGATCCACTGCTTTGGGAAAAAATGCTCCTGAGGACATTGAACTGCCAGCCCTTCCAGATGAGATACCAGAGTCAAAGTTGAGAGTTTTCACGTTTGAAAAATTGAAGACAGCAACCTTCAATTTTAGAAGTGATATGTTACTGGGAAAAGGAGGTTTCGGCAGTGTCTACAAGGGTTTGCTCAAAGAAAAGTTGTTATTTAAAGGATATACCAGGAAACGGCGGGTTGCTGTCAAGAAATTGGATTCTGACAGCAAGCAAGGTCTTCGACAGTGGCAGGTAATTTCCTATTTATGATTGCTGGCAGTTTTCTCTAAGTTCATTTTATTTGTTGCCATTGAGGCGTGCTAGTGCAGGTGCCTTCTTGAGTGTCTTCAAAGGTATTGGAAAAGCATGGAAATGTCGCTGAACCGGATGTTCCAAAACGATGTTTCCATGGCCTTTTCAATGCCACTGGTACAATTTATCTTACATAGTTGATCTTTTAGGGCATCAATCTTCTGTCAGCCAAACATGAAAGTTTCGTTTCAAATTGTGAGGTTAGGTTAGATATATACGTCTCGTCTGAAATGAGATTTTTCTTTCTGTTCATTATACTCCTCCGCGGACGAAATCAAAATTATTTCCTTATCTTCAGTGTCTCAGTTTTATTGTTGAGTAATTATTTAACTGTTGCATATTTGGCTGTCATTTACTGATACAGACAGAGGTCGGTTTCTTAGCAAGGGTTTCTCATCCAAACATTGTAAAGCTTCTAGGATACAGTCAGGAAATTGAGAATGAAGAGTTGCTTATTGTCTATGAATTCATGGAGAAAGGCAGTTTAAATTACCATTGGTTTGGAAGTAAGAACACTCCTCTGCAGCATTAAAGTAAAGTTGTATTGAACAAAATGCACAAGCTTTTCGCCAATGAAATAATTTCATAGATCATAAAACCTCAGTTGATCTCTTACCACTGATGTTTTTTTTCTTTTTCCCTGTGCAGAGCGCTCTGATCGGCTTCTTCCTCGGGAAACAAGGTTAAAGATTATAACAGGAATGGCTCGAGCCCTATCTTATTTGCATACAATGGAAAGGCCACTAATTTTCAGAGCCACGCCCACAAACTTTGTATACACACAACTTTTTTTATGCAGAGTAAGCACCATTTTTTATATCAATAATATTGCTCATCGCCAACATTTTTATTAATAATGTACATGGCACAACAACCATTGCATTGCATGACACAATAAACAACATGATTATCATAGCTAGCCAATAGCATCACACCAATCCTTTAAATGTGTTTAAAGTCGAACTTACAAGGAAGAAAAATCAGAATTCCTAATCTGATGGGAAAATAAAAATAAAATCTAAAATTAAGGTTAAAAATCCAAAATTAAACTGATGGTCATTTATCATATATTGTATCACCTCTCCTGGACATTTAACTGATGGTCATTTATCATACATTATATCATTCTCGTAAATTGTTGATGTTATCTCATTATGTAGAAGGCTTTAAATTTGTTCTCGAAATCAGATGCTTCATTTTTTCTGGGTACTATTGCCTCTGTTAACAGCTGGTTCTGTATGGCAACCACAAATTTTTCAGCACAGTTGTCTCTAGCAAGTGGTTTATTTGCAGCCATGCCGGGAAACAAGGTCACCGAGGACAGAGAATTCCCTGTTTCACCAGCTGAAGAGGAACCTTGAAAGCTTCAGGTTTCTTACCTAAAGATGCATCAGCCTTCAAATTGCTTATATCTATCAAGCATTTGTATTTCTCTGGATCAGCTAGCACTTGCGTCCTTGTATTCCACTGCTATCCGCTGCATTTCGTGTCAGTCAAAGCCAGTGTCTCACAAAATGCAAGTTCCTTTTTTGTCTTTTGAAAAGACATCAAAATGCAAATGCAGATGTAGGATAAACGCTGTTAGATATTAGCAAGGAAAGGATGAAAGCTAGGCCTAATTTTCGTTCAGTGTGCTGAAGGCCTTTTACTTGTTGAAGTCTGAGATTGCTTGGAGCAAGTTCAGAATAGGGCAACAATTGGACCACCACAAGGGATTCCTAGTTCACAATCATCAGTTTTCTTAGAATTGACTGGTGGTTCTAATTATATTGCTGTTCGATTAAATAGGTTGCTACATTTGGTATGTAGTGATTCAAATCAAATGGGGGGCCGGCCCAAAAAGACAAGGGTTTTTTATTTTATTTTTTTATTAAAGGACTCGTCTCAATTGGAGAACATATTCAAAAAAAAAAAACTAAGTCTACTCAACCTTTTACTGTGGAACAAGGCCCGCTACACTGTCAATTTTTACAGTACACTAATGATTTTGCCCTCTACAATTGCAAGAGAAGCGCGGAGTTTTGAGGGGGAAATGGTATTTTGATGGGGTCTAAATGGCATTATAAATTGTCATTTCACTTTGACTTTTATGTAACAATAAATTAGAGTAAGTGGTAATTAGGTATTTTGATATATAAAAAAATATATTTAAAAAGGAAAATGAGGTGGCATCTGCACGAGTTGGAGGAGTTCACACCCATCAGGAAATGCTTATGAGCTACTTTGATTGTTAAATATTATTTTTTATGATGGTGTTTGAAGCGGTGCATCAAGAGCTTTTCATTGGTGGCTCACGTGATGATAGAGGATAGACAGTATGGTTTTGGTTTATTTTTTTTCTCCTCCTCAGACAATGTTTGTATAGCCTTTGATTTTCCTCCACCCATGTGGTATTTCATTTAATCCACATCATTTAAAACTTTTATTTTATGTTGTGGTAAGACAAATCAAAATGACTAACATGTTTGATGACTATATATTCACTACGATAGACATGATGATGTCAACTACTACTATTGTGTCAGATGAGCTCAGCAACATGATGCGTAAAGGAATGGATATTGAAATATAACCAAATTTGGTTGTTGGGACCTTAGATTCGAGACAAATTGTTTTTATTGGTGATGACGGACAAGCCAGTCGCCACATCATGAAAAGGTACTCAAAGTCAACCAAACTAGTTTACCCCGTCTACCCTCTCTATGTCAATCATCAAAGTCGTAGTTGCTTGTTGATTCAACGAAGATACAATTCTTTTGATGGCGATTTGCTGGAGTCGGACTTCTGATAAGTCAAATCCAACCCCTGTTAATCCCCCTCCTCCCTCAGCACCTAGCTCTGTAGGGCATCATGATGGTTTGTTTCTAACCACATTAGTTTAACTCAGTCCTGTTATTTATTGTTGTTTCGGTTTTTTTATTATGAATCAGGCAACGATACCAGCCTTGTCGACATGATCGCTAGTTTCCTCTAGTTTGTAATTAGACCAGGATGCAGATGAAGCACATCAATAAAGTTTCTGTACAATCAATTAATCAAGAAATTCTTTTCAACTCCGGCACTGAACAGCCCGTTAGTCATTCCGGAGCCAAGAAATAATTATGTCTTTTTATTCTCATTCTTGTTTGGTTCTACCGTGCATTGCCGCGGTGTATTAACAATATAATAAAAGGGCTCAGGGATCATTTTACTATTTATGTTGATACAAAGCATAATAGGTAGTATAGTGACAGCTTAATTATTTACACGAAGAGTTGTATGGGTAATAGGAAAGAAATAGGGTTATTTTTGGTTGGGGAGCATTTGACATTAAAGGATTGGTGAGATAGAAAATAAGAAGCATATGTTGTGGTGTGGCTGCAAGCTATGATAGCGGGCACCTAGCGCTAGCACTATTGATACAGGGACAACTGATGCTTTGGCTACCTGGCCTTTGCACATGGAAAACCAAGCGCCACATGATATATGAATAGCCCAATCCTTGTGTGAGGTAGACTCGATAGCCACCTTGCACTTGGTGTATCTATTGCATGAGACAAGTCTCAGCGTCACCTAGCGCAGGGACGGCTCCAATGCCAGGGGCAGATCCAAGCGCCACTCGGCATATGAGTCCTAGCAAAATACCTGATTGGCTAAGACGAGTCACCTGTCACTTGGCGCAAAGGCAACCCTAGCTAATGCTTGAGCGGCTACAATACGAGGGGTATACCTAAACACCACGTGGCGCTTGGATCTTAACAAAAAGTCTAATTAGCTATACGGCGCTTGGGTTTGAACAAGTTCGCACCCACTCACATGTATTAATGTAATAATATGTATTATAATTTTTTTTTTATAATTCAAAGTGTTTACATCAAAAATATTATTATTTATGTTCTAAATATTATTATTTTTATTATAATTAATAGTATACATATTAAAAATATTATCATTTATGTTGTAAATATTATTATTTTTATTATAATTAATAAATTTAAAAATTATCATTATTAATATTTTAAAAAATATTATTTGTGTTGTAAATATTTTTATTTTTATTATGATTAAAATTATTAATATTAAAATTAGTGTTGTTATTATTATTATTATGATTAAGAATATTAATATTATAAATAGTATTATTTTTTTAATTATAATTAAAAATAATATTATTTATTTTATAATTATTTTTATTCTTATTATAATTAAAAGTATAAGTGTGTCCACATCTAACCCAAAAATCGAGCCAGAACATGACCATACCCAACCCCCATGCGAGGGTGACGCGTCAACCCTCAACTTAGGGTTGGGGCACATAGCCACGTCCACACCCAAGTTAAATCTATACGCGTTCATACTCAATCCTAAGTTGGGGTGGACATGTTCATGTCATCTCCAAGTTAGATCTAGACATGCTTATACCCAATCACATATATTAATATAATAATATATATTATAAATATTATTTTTTATTTTATAATTCAAAGTGTTTATATAAAAAATAGTATTATTTATGTTATAAATATTATTATTTTTATTATAATTAAAAGTATTAATATAATCATCCATGCCATAAATATTATTATTTTTAATATTATTAATAAAATAATTAATAAATTTGAAAAATATAATTATTATTAATATTAAAAAAATACTATTTTTATATTATTAATTTTTATAAAAATAAAAAGTGATTCCGTAAACGCAAGTACCTCATCTATTTTTAGTCAATTATATCAGCTCCTGGCTCCAGAGACAATCCTCTCACTTTTTTGTCACTTATAGCAGCCCCTTCTGCCACCGTTTTTAATATCCACTTATAATTGCAACTATCCTTGACCTATACAGCAGCCATGTTTGACATGGCAGCCATCAACCCCCCCCACTCTTTTTATCATTTTTTTTTTTTACCACAGTAGGATATCTCTAAAAAGCTGGATACCCCTGGCTTTCCTCCACCCATCTGGTATTCATCTATTTTATATCATTTAAAAATTTTACTTTATGCTGTGTAATACTAAAATAAAAAATCCATTCAAACAATAAAAAAAATAATTTAAAATAAAATAACAAACAATGGAACGAAGGCAATGGTAAACATGCTCTTAGTCCAGTCCAGAGTTGCTGGTGCTAATGGGTTGGGCCTTTTCTGCTCAATTAAAGCTGATGAGCAGCCAATTTCGGTTGTTGGTTGTTGGGTCCTTACTTAGATCTTGTTCGGTTGTACTGTGTATTGCGGCGGTGTAATTCTTTAATGTGTTAGTTCAACTCAAATTGATGTCCTTATGTCCGAGTTCAACTCTTTACCCGTGCCCCCCCCCCCATTTTTTTCCCCTTCGAGAAAAGCGAAGAGAAAAACGAAGGGAAAGAAATGAGCCACGTCGCTTCCAGAGAAGCAAGCAAGCATCAAAGGAGCTCTTAGCGACTTTCGTTGAACGCCAAGTGGGTGGGTGAGTATGAGATTTCTTATAATTAATATTTTTCTTAATATATATGTATATATGTTAAATAATATTTTCAGTTTAATCTATATATATTTTATTTGTATTTAGGTTAAAATTAAATATTCATAATATACAAATTATTCAGAATTCTATCTTTTTTTTTGTGTTTGATTTTAATTATTTTAATATGGTATCAGAGCTGGTTTTATGGACCGAGGCTAAATTTTTTAGAGTGAGATTTTGTCTTTCGCTTTTGTAAAATTTGGTATTTCGTCAGTTTTTGTAATTATTTTGGTATTTCGTCTTCCTTTCAGTTTTTACAATTTGGTATTTGTGTTCAATTTCTGCAAAATTGTTTTGTGTTTTGGAGTAATTATATAATTCTGATAAGATATTTGTTTAGTTTCTGCAATCTCTATTTAGTTTCTATAATTTGGTATATTATTTTCCACTGCTTTTGCATTCTAGTTTTTTTATGATTGTTGATTATGGCTACTAAAAAAGATGATTTGCTTCAGTATGTGAGTGTGAGGTTGGATGGAAAGAACTATTCGTATTGGAGCTATGTAATGATAAATTTTCTTAAGGGTAAGAAGATGTGAGGGTATGTTAGTGGAACTTATATAATACCTAAGAATGTTAAGGAGGAAGATGCTTTTTTGATAGATATATGGAAAGCAAATAATGCAAAGATCATTACTTGGATCAACAATTCTATTGAGCATTCGATAGGCACGCAATTGGCGAAGTATAAGACAACAAAAGAGGTTTGAGATTATCTATAAAGGTTATTCATGCAATCAAAATTTGCAAAATAATATCAATTAGAGAATGACATACGAGCTTTTCATTAGAAGAATATGAATATTCAATAGTTTTATTTTGCTATGCTAGATTTTTAGGATCAATTGGCTTTTATAGAATCAGCAGAATTAAAAGCATGTGGTGTTTATATTGAGCGTAGAGAGTAACAATGATTAATATAGTTTTTAACAGCACTTCGCAGTGACTTCGAAGGACTTAGAGGTTCAATTCTGCATCATTCTCCACTGCTTTCTATTGACTCTGTTGTGAGTGAGTTATTGGCTGAAGAAATACATCTTCAATTTTATTTTGAAAAGGGAATTCTTTCTGTTTCAAATCCTTCAATACCAGTAGTACCTTCTAAGCCATTATCTAATCATTAGAAGAAACCCTACACAAAGGTTGGCTTTGATAAGTGTAGTTTCTGTAAGCAGAAAGGTCATTAGAAGGCTCAGTGTCCTAAGTTGAGACAACATAATTAAGCTTGGAAGTCTGACTGTTAGTCACAACCTATTACTTATAGACCACCTCATGGTTATAAACCATCACACCATAATATTGTAGCAGTAACTTTCTCAAACTCTATTATCGATCCCAATATTTTAGCTGAGCAATTTCAGAAGTTTCTCTCTTTGTAGCCACAAGCAATATCTGCTTCTTTTTTCATAAGTCAGTTGCCTCATAGTTCTTCAGGTATATCACACTCTGAATGGGTCTTGGATTCTGGTGCTTCTCATCATATATCTCTAGATTCCTCATCTTTTACCTTTATGTCCCATTTGTCCACCATTCCTGTTATAACTACCAATGACATTCCTATGCCCTTAGCAAGTGGTGGTTCTGTTGTTACACTTCACTTGTCTCTCCCTAATGTTTATCTTATTCCAAAATTCAAATTGAATCTTGCGTCTGTTGGTCAAATATGTGATTCTAGTGATTATTTAGTTATGTTTTCGGGTTTTTTTTTGTTGTGTGCAGAATTTGTAGTGTTAGAAGCTGATTGGGATAGGCCGTAGGGAGAATGAACTATATTTTTTGGATGAGTTAAAAGTGTCAGTTGCTACTACCGCTGCTAATATTATACTATTGATTTGTCTTCCTTTCGTTTAAGTATTTCATCTTTTATTTTTATTTATGGCATTCCCATCAAGGTCATGTTTCATCTTCTCGTTCGAGATTTTTGGCATCCTTAAGAGCTTTAGAAAATTTAAAAACTTGTGACTTTTATGATTATAGTGGATGTAAATTAGTAAAATTTTCTGCTTTACCTTTTAATCGAAACATTTCTGTTTCTCTTTCACCATTTGATTTGATTCATTCTGATGTATGGGGACCTTCTCTTATTACCATAAAAGGAGGGTCTCGATATTATGTTTCTTTTATTGATGATCATACTTGTTATTGTTTGGTTTATTTAATAAAACATCGTTCTGAATTCTTTGAGATTTATACAGCTTTTCGACCTCTAATAAATTTTTTCAATTGCCTGACTTAGATGAAACCATCCACCAAACTTCATGTACAGATACTCCTAAGCAAAATGGTGTTGCTGAAAGAAAACATAGGCATATTGTCAAAACTACTCGTTCTCTTTTGTTGTCTGCTTTTTTTCCTAGTGAGTTTTGGGGAGAAGTTGTTCTTACTACAGTAAGTTTGATTAATACAATTTTATCTTCTCATAGTTCAAGTCGATCTCTTTTTGAAAAGTTATATGGGTATATCCTTGATTATTCCTCATTTAGAGTCTTTGGTTGTACTTGTTTCGTTCTTTATCCTTATATAGAACACAATAAGTTATCCTCTCGATCTCCTGTTTGTGTCTTTCTAGGTTATGGTGAAGGTAAAAAGAGGTATCATTGTTTTGATCCAATAACTCAGAAACTTTATGTGTCTCATTATACTGTCTTTTGTTAGCACACACCTTTCTTTTCTATTCCATCCATTACTTATAACATAATTAAATATGATATTATTCATATAGATCCCTTTTTTAAGGATTCTGGTAATGATACCTCTCCCCATGTTCGATCAATTTGTACTCATAACTCTACAGGTACTGATATTTTATTCTTTGGCACACCTGAAGCTCCATTCTCATATACAACCCCTCAAACTTTATCTGAGATTGTGGATCCACCTCCACGTCAGTCCATCCATATTCGTAAGTCTATAAAAATACCAGATTTTGCTTATTCATGTTATTCTTCATCATTTACTTCTTTTTTAGCTTTTATTCATTGTCTCTTTGAACCCTCTTCCTATAAAGAAGCAATTCTTGATCCACTTTGGCAACAAGTTATGGATGAGGAACTTTCTATTTTGCATAAGATAGATACTTGAGATCTGGTTCCTCAATGTCCTGGTAAAAGTATTGTTGATTATCATTGGATGTATAAGATTAAAACTAATTCTAATGGGTCTATTATGTAAAACAAAGTTACGCTGGTTGTAAAAGGATATTCCCAACAGTATGGTATGGATTATAAGGAGACATTTGCTCCTGTTGCAAAAATAACTACTATTTGTACTCTTATTGTTGTAGCTTCGATTCGTCAGTGGCATATTTCTCAACTTGATGTTAAAAATCCCTTCTTGAATGGAGATCTTTAAGAAGAAGTTTACATGGCACCCCCTCCTAGTATTTCACATGACCTTGGATATGTTTGTAAGCTTAAGAAAACATTATATGATCTCAAACAATCACCCCATGCTTGGTTTGAGAAATTCTTTAATGTGATCTCATCTCTTGGCTTTGTTTCTAGCAGTCATGATTCTACTCTTTTTATTAAGTGCACTGATACAGGTCATATCATTCTGTCTTTATATGTTAATGACATGATTATTACTAGTGGTGACATTAATGGTATTTTAGTTTTGAAGACAAAGTTGATTAGATGATTTGAAATGAAGGATTTGAGTTATCTTCAATATTTCCTAGGTATTGAGGTAGCATACTCACCTAGAAGTTATCTTCTTTCTTAGTCGAAATATGTTGCAAAATTCTTGAGCGGGCTAAACTTACTAATAACAAAACTGTAGATACTTCCATTGAGGTTAACGCAAGATACTCTTCTTCTGATGATTTACCTTTGATAGATCCCACTTTATACTGCACTATTATTAGGAGTTTGGTATATCTCACCATTACTCATCCAGATATTACATATGCTGTTCATGTTGTTAGTCAGTTTGTTGCTTCTCCTACTACTGTTCACTAGGCAACTGTTCTTCGTATTTTGTGATATCTTCAAGGTATAATTTTCAAAGTCTTACTTTCATTCATCTCTTCCTTGAAGTTCCATGCACACTCTAATGCTAATCATAGTAGTGATCCCACAGATCACAAGTCTATTACCAGGTTTTATATCTTTTTAGGTGATTCTCTTATTTCTTGAAAAAGCAAGAAACAATCTATTGTTTCTTAATCATCCATCGAAGTAGAATATCATGCTATGACATCTACTACCAAAAAGATTGTTTAGTTACGCTAGTTACTTACTGATATGAGAGTTTTCTTTTCTCATCCTATTCTTATGTATTATGACAATCAGAGTTCTATTCAGATTGCTAACAACTTGGTTTTTCATGAGCGAACTAAGCATATTGAGATCGATTGTCATCTTACTCGTCATCATATCAAGCATTGCACCATTACTTTGCCTTTTGTTCCTTCTTCCTTGTAGATTGCAAATTTCTTCACCAAGGCACATTCCATCTCTCGTTTTTATTTTCTAGTTGGCAAAGTCTCAATGCTCGTAGCTGCCACATCGTGAGTTTGAGAGGAGATGTTAAATAATATTTATGTAGTCTTATTTATCAAGAGTAGAATAATATTTTCAGTTTAATCTATATATACTTTATTTGTATTTAGGTTAAGATTAAACATTCATAATATATAAATTATTCAGAATTTTAGTTTTTTTTTGTGTTTGATTTTAATTATGTTAACAATATATTGATATTAACATAAAGCAGGTGTGTATATTATTTTATAATTTAATAATTTGATATAAAAACACACAATTTAAATCTATATATTAGTTAATTTATTTTTTTATTTATATTATCAAAATTATCTAGATTTATCGGCTCTGGTCATGTCAAATACAAGAGTCGGATTTCTACTTCTTCTCTAAAAATGCTTCTATAGCCTTGACTTTTCTTTACCCATCCGGCATTCATCTATTCTGTATCATTTAAAACTTGTAATTTATTTGTGAGAGCCGAAAAACATCCTTTATTTTTTTTTTATCTAAGTAATTGTTTCTATAGTCTGATGATTTTTATTGTAAAGTCAAGATTAATAATTAATAATATTCATTATTTATTTTTATCTTCCAATACCAAATTCTTATTAAGATCCCCCAAGATGTATGGTGGGATCCTAGAATTATTTTTCATCTCAGGAATTATTTTAGGAAATCATCTTGAAATTAAGCTTTTAAAACTCTGTTATGGAATGATTTTCATTGTAAAATTATTTATGAATGTCAAAATTACTGATTAATATAATATGTTTAAACATTAAATTTAAAATGCAGCAATATAAGGAAAGACAAACAAGGGAATAACAGGAATTAAATAAATAAACACAAGGAAATAAAACTAGATGATATGATACAAAATGAAAATAAAAGTGATGGATGAAATAAAACTAAGCTGGACAAGAGTGAATAAAAAATAAAAAATAATGATTAATGACAAAAAAAAAATAAAATTGTTTTCCCCTTTACTTGCAAGTACAGATAACGCCGGGGGGGTGGGGGCGTCTGGTTCTCCAAGGCCTGTGAGGAAAGAGGCGAATGGGAACTCCCTTTTCAGGTATTGGCATCGGATTAAACATTATCTTCTCTTCTGCAACAAATTTATCAAACTTGAACCTTGTCACCAGATTGTGCATGAAAATAAGCATTTCTAGGCGAGCAAACCCTTGTCCAGGGCACATCATGGGTCCTCCACCAAATGGAGCATATGTGTAAGGACCTGGTCCGGTTGCTTCAAATCTGGAAGGATCGAATTTTTCGGGTTCTGGGAAGTATTCTGGATTTCTATGCGTCGAGTTTGCATTCCAATACACCTGCATGCATGCCGACAAAGAAAAATCGTGATGTATGATTATGACGAATGGCGGCAGTATCTCAGCATAATGGTCAGCATAATAATCGAGCCTCTGACTTTGATTATCAAACTTTGACGTAGCTAGATCCTTGGACCAATCAATAACGTCTAATCTATTACATCAACCAATAATTATAGTAGAGAGTCTTACTGCATCCACTAACAACATTATCTCTTAAAAAACTAACGACTCATTCTTAATTTCATATGTTATATATTTATTTATTATACCGTTTTGGGATTTAGGTAGCAATCATTTGTAAATTCATTTTTTAGTTGTTGTTGTTGATGAACTTGGAAAACGATAAAGCATAGAGAAAAGGAAAGAGAACACTTAAACAATAGTTAGAGAAAAACTTACCTTCCAACCCTTCGGAATTAAGAAACCATTGAAATACAAGTCGTGGATGGCTTCTCTAACATTAGGAAAGGTTGGACAAAGTCTCAACACTTCACGAATTACTTCCCAAGAATATCCCATCTTTTGAATGTCCTTCCAGTTTAACACCTCGTCGCCAGGAGCTTTGGTTTCAGATATCTCCATTTGCTCTATTGACAAGAGAAAGAAAAAACAGTCAAACACTATTTTGCTCACCATTACACATCAATCAATGAAAGCCCATCAATATTTAATCAAAGAGACTCTACTGTGAGGGGAAAAAATCATCTTATTGTAAAAATTTAAATTGTTTGATGATCAAATAAGATCTCTACATAGAATATTAAGAGAGAAACTTGATAGATGATTTTATATTATTATTTTCACCTAATAATACAATTATAAACAAAATTATATGTAACTCGATTATTGGTTAGAGTTTTTTATATAAAGATATTTGTAAGGAAGAGTATGGAGTTATGAACAACACGTACCTTTGTAAACTCCCTCGTAAATATGAGGTAACTCAGCAAGATACTTGACAATGAATGCACAAGCCGCACTGGTGCTCTCGTGTGCACTGGCTAATAGTGCAAGAATTGTGTCAGCAATGTTTAGCTCACTCATAAATGCTCCCTTCTCATCGCATGCCAACAGCATGTGTGACAATATATCTTGCTTGGGTGATGCCTTTCCCTCTGCTAGATCTTTTTTCCTTTGCTTAATAATCGCAAAAAGTTCTGTTCTAATAAATTTTGAGGCCTTGATGGCACGGTTGAGTGGAGTTCCAGGTAAATCAATTGGGATAGAAAAAATACCGGAAACTACAAGGTTAAATGGGTTTGCAAGTTTTGCAATGTGGTCGGGGTCTTCAATGCTAAGAAACAAGCTACAAGCTAACCCAAATGTAAAGCTCTTTGCCAGAGGGAACACAACCACTACTTCTTTATTTTCCCATTCTGATGCAAAGTGTCTTCCGGCAACCGTATCGAAGATGCCAACGTATCTCTTCAAGGCATCAGGTCTCAAAAATTCAGGGAGCAAAGTGCGCAGTCGATCAACTTCTTCAACGAGTGACCTCTGAACTGAAGAGGGAAATATTTTGCACACAAAGTCGGGATACCAAGCTTTAAGAACCTTGCTCTCATTGGAAAACATGAACTTGTTACCTCCAGCACCACATAAGACTACTGCAGGCTCACAGAAAAGATTTGTTTTGAATACTTCTGATTCATATTTATCCATACGGTCAAGGAAAAACTTTTCAGGATGGCCTTTGTATCCTGTCCTTAAGAGCTCAAGGGTCTCCCCAAGAAAAGGGAGGCCTGAACTGCCAGGAGGAAGGTTAGGGTGCTTGAATTTTGATCTATGTTTGTGAACGATAATGGAAATGAAGAAGGTTATGAAGAAGACAGCAAACAAGAGGTTGAGGTAAAAAATTTCCATTGTTTACGTTTTCTTTTCTTGTGCGTGTGTGCTGTGTATAATGAATCGAATAAATAAGAGAACGACGTTGAACAAATAAAATAGAGGTAAGACAGGTAGGTTAGAAGTTATGGTTAGGATAAACCGGGCGGGTTAACCCGGACCCGGGGTCTTGGCCAGGTTTTACACAGATGAAAACCAGAGTTGCATTTGATGAGGGTGAAACCCGGAATATATATAAACTTACCAAAACGATGACGTTTCCTTCTTCTTCCCCTGTTCTTAGAAGTTATGGTTGTTTGAGAGAGAAGGCAGGAGTGGAAGTGGTTGTTCGAGAGAGAGAGAACCGGGTGAAGGACAAAATGAAAGCAAAAGGTAGGGGAGATTTAAAGTTTGGCATTGCCTTTTAATCTATTTTTTAATTAAAATTTAATGTTTTTTATTTTAAATTAAAAATTTTAATATTCTTAAATTATTTTTGAGGTATGAATATTAAAAGTAATTTTTTTAAAATAAAAAATATTTTAATATATTTATAAATAAAAAATATTTTAAAAAACAAATATAACATTTTTCATTACCGCGTACACGATGTGACAATGGTAGATGCTTCTAGATTTCTTTGTTGACTTTAACAATGTGTACGCTCTCTAGGCTTTTCTATGTGGTGGATTAAAATCTAGTAGTTTTTTTATTTTTATCGTTAAAAAAGTTTGTTTAAAAAAATATTTTTTTATTATTATTTTAAATTAATATTCAACAACCATGACATTACACACGAGTGGAAGTGGAAGCAGGCCCTTCATAATCCTTTTCTTTACCTACCGAACTTTTTAACGATTTTGGTCAATACATAGAATCAGCATGTAATTGAATATTATCATATTATGGCTTGAACAATCCTATTAACCAAGTTATAAAACTTAGTTTAAATATTTTTTTTAATATAGAGAATCTAAATTTAATATGTAAATGGATATTATCATATTAATATTAATATTAATATGATACCTTGATGTTAAAAATAAAAAATATATATTATTTTAATATATTTCTAATCATAAAAATATTCTTGCATGAACACCCGGTTTTTCCCCTCGACACTTTACAAGTTCTCACTTTAGAACCTTCTACATCTTAATAAATGGATACTATCATTTTCACATCTCTTCACTACGGTAACTAAAAACCTCTATGAATGGTAACTAAAAACTTGTACTCGTTCCGATTATCGTAAAATTTCTCGTTAATTATGAATATAGGCATAGACGAACCATGTAAAATCTTTGTGATATATGGCTGTTACCTTCCTGTGATATTCTTTATATTTTTATGTTTGATCCTTCGGTGTGTACTTCCTTTATATGTCACTGGTACAGACAGGTTGGTTTCTTGAAAAAGCTTTCTCATCCCAACATTGTGAAGTTGCTGGGATACTTTCAAGAGGTTGGTTTCTTGAAAAAGCTTTCTCATCCCAACATTGTGAAGTTGCTGGGATACTTTCAAGAAGAAGAAAATAGAGAGTTGCTTATTGTCTATGAATTCATGGAGAAGGGTAGTTTAAATTACCTTTTGTTTGGAAGTAAGGACTGCTAAACTTTCTTACATTCTAGAGATATTGAGCAAATGTTTGCTAATTTCGTAGCCACAAACCTTCACTTCTTTCGCTGCTTGTTTTTCTGCATGTTCAGAACGATCTAATCAGCAACTTCCTTGGGAAACAAGACTGATGATTGCAACAGAAATGGCTCAAGCCCTGTCTTATTTGCGTGCTATGGATAGGCCAATAATTTTCAGAGATTTCAAGACCTCAAATATATTACTTGATGAGGTAAACGGCAGTATAATCTCTAGATTACCTGTTTGAACTCAAACCAAGCAGGAAATTATCGTACCGTAAAGCTTAAATTTACAATTTGAAAGCGAAATGGATCTGAAGAACAAGCATATACTACAAGAACAACATGTTTTGAATTGAAAACAGCATTTCTCCACAATCCGGTGCAATGTAGCCTAAGCTAAACCTTCCAGATTCCTCTCTTTGCAAAACTTGAACGAAGATGCCTCCTTCATTGAATCTCTTATTTTTCTCTCCTTGCAGATAATCAGCATCTCTCTACAGTCTGTTTCTTGCACTTATAAAATTGTTAAAGAATAATATAAATTATATATTAAAGCTTCACTTAATAGTTTAAGCTTCTAAATTTAGATGGTTATTTAATATAATATCATAATCTTGATGATGAAGTTCTTTTAACATCAAAAGTTCTGTGTGTAGTCTTCTTATACACCGAAGCTGTCAGATTTTGGCTCGGCAAAATGGGGACCCAATGATGGCACTTCATATGTAACGGGAAATGTTATGGGCACACACGGTTATGATGGTCCGGAATAGAAGACTGGAGGTAATTTCTTGTACCCTCAAAACTTAGATTTCTCAATGTTCAATGATGTTTTACTTGTAACTTTACAGCATCCGAGCTTAGTTAATTTTGAATTACTTGAGCCAGGGTATGAACTTGTAGATTTTTTCATGATATTGGTGTTTTGTGATTTATTAGGGAAACTGTATGTAAAGAGCGATGTGTATAGTTTTGGAATAGTTTTGATCGAGTTGCTAACAGGCTTACGGGCGATCGATAAAAAACATCCGCCTAAGCAACAAGACCTGCAAGAATGGGCTTTACCATTTCTAACCGACTGAAAAAAGCTGAGACAAATCACGGATCCCAGAATGCAGGGGAAGTATGGTAGCAAACAAGCTTTGAAAATAGCTATGCTGGCCGTAAGACAAATCATGGACAGTAGAACGAGTAAAGCTTCGGACTTGACATTAGAACGAGGACATTTGAAAAACTTCCATTGCTGTTTCTTTTGTTCTTCATGTTTCTTCTTTGAGGGACGGAAGCAAAGGGTTGAGCTGATAAGGTATACAATGTTTATTTATTTATACTTTGGCTAAAGTGATTCTATCAATCGATCAATGAATGAGGTTTGCCCATTAGAAATATTCTTGCACTTCTAGGTAGTATTTGTTTAGTGTTTCGACAGATAAAAGATATAAAGTAGAAATATTCTTCTATATCTCATGTTTTGAAATAATAAAAATTCAATTTAAAATTACTTCAAGCATAGATTTATTTTATCGCTTTCTACAAGAACATTAACCAAACACTTACATGATCCTTTTAGATTTGTCATTTCTACACTGAAACACTAACCAAATGCAATTTTAAGAACTGTGGCTAGACTTTTTTTATTTTATTTTCTTAGTTCTTCTTGGTAGTTTACAAATCTTTTTACCATTTTCAAGCCTAGTTATTTCTGAATGCTTTTCAGTGCTGATCGTTCTCCGTTTACCAAAGATGTTTCACCTCTATTTTGATCACCAATGGCTGCAATTGTAGTTTCTTTCTTGTTTCTTGTTTCTTGTTTTCCACCAATAAATCCTATTCCTCCGTCTAATCCATCATGACTAGCACGTGTATTGTTTAAGGGCGTCTCCAATTATTTTCAGAACAAGGATGTGATTGACAAAAGGCATGTATTTGGGGGTGGCCAGTTAATAAAATTGATAATTCGGGGACTCAGACCAAGAAACTATTTATAATTGGGTTACTAACCTGAGGTTTGCTAAAAAAAAATTAATTAATTTCGCAGGAAAGTAAATCGAAAACTAGCTGTTAAAATTACTCTGCTTCAACTGAAATCTAGACAAGGAAAAAAAAAATCAAGAAAGTTATAAACAATACTCTCGTATAGTTTTCTCAAACATCAATTTGTTCTAATTCTTCTGAATGAAACTTAATCCGAGCTAGGATGCATTGTTAAATTAAAATGATGAGTTCACATCCACCTGAACTTGCAGAGTTCATCAAATTCGACATTGATTCATGAATCCAGTGATTCAAGTTTTGATAATGCCAGTTGATAATACTCAAAGTTCCGGTCTTGGGTTGTCCAAACTTGTCCGGCACATCCTTTGATGTATTTTTTAAAGATTCTTATCAGCATTGCACACAAACTTTTAATGCTAATTTTTTCTATGTAAACATATAACTTTTTCTACGCAGAACGAACATTATTTTTCATCATTATTAATATTTTCATCAATAGCGTACATAACATAATAATCATCATCATTGCACAATACAATAATTATCATAGCTAACCAATGACATCATACCAATTTTTTCCACCGATGATATATCTCATTTCCTTTGAAAAAAATTCAAAGCGTAGGTATATAAATATACCTT
>SRLM01000013.1:6577-17192 GCA_015708895.1 Populus ilicifolia
TTTGATGTCCAATCAAATTGGACATCTTGTGACAACAAGTTACACAATGGTTTGGCAATGGTACTAAAAGAATGAATGAACTTTGATAAAAACCAACATGTTCTAAAAAGGATCTCACATCTTTCACAGTCCTAGGGTTAGGTAATTTTTGAATGACTTGCACTTTTGACTTATCTACTTCTATTCCTTTTGAAGAGATAATGTGACCTAAGACAATGCCATGTGTCACCATAAAATGACACTTCTCCCAATTGAGTACAAGATTGCTCTCTTCACATCTTTCAAGGACTTTTTCTATATGCATTAGACACAACTCATATGAATCCCCATAAACTGAAAAATCATCCATGAAAACTTCCAGAAAATTTTCCACCATGTCACTAAAGATACTCATCATACACCTTTGAAAAGTGGCAGGTGCATTACACAAACCAAAAGGCATTCTTCTATAAGCATAGGTACCAAAAGGACAAGTGAATGTGGTTTTTTCTTGGTCTTCTAAAGAAATCTCAATTTGGTTGTAACTTGAGTATCCATCAAGAAAACAATAGAAAGCTCTTCCAGCTACTCTTTCAAGCACTTGGTCTAAAAATAGAAGTGGAAAATGGTCCTTCCTAGTCACCATGTTCAATTTACGATAATCAATGCACATACGCCATCCAGTTTGGATTCTAGTTGGTACCAGCTCATTATTTTCATTCTTCACTACTGTGACTCCAGATTTTTTAGGGACAACTTGGGTTGGACTAACCCATTTTGAGTTTGCAATAGGGTAAATGATACCTGCATCAAGTAGTTTAAGCACTTCACCTCTCACTACTTCCTTCATGTTTGGGTTCAATCGTCTTTGCATTTGCCTCACAGATTTAGCCTCTTCTTCAAGATAGATTCTATGTGTACATAAAAGAGGGCTAATTCCTTTCAAGTCAGTAATTTTATACCCAATTGCTTTCTTGTGTTTTCTCACCACTCTCAAAAGTTTTTGTTCTTGCTCTATGCTAAGTTTTGATGAGATCACAATAGGATATGATTCATCTTCCCCTAGAAAAGCATACTTAAGATCACTTGGTAAAGGCTTCCTTTCTGGTTTATAAGGCTGGACAAGAGATTCCTCAACTTTCACATAAGGTGAAATCAAAGGCTCAAACGATGAGGTCCATTGACCTATTGACATAATAGGCATTGGATCTAAATAAGTCTCGAGTTCTCTTACTTCCTTATCAACATATTCTAAAGAACAAAATCTTTCATCATGAATTAAAGTTCTCTCTAATGGATCCTTGATCTACACACTCTCAAAGTGTTCATGACAAACTGTTTGGATCAAATCTACCTCTCTAATGTCCTCATGTTCCCCAATTTGTTTGGAGACATTGAATATGTTCATCTCCACAGTCATATTCCCAAAAGACAATTTCATCACCCTATTCCTACAATTAATTAAGGCATTGGATGTAGCTAGGAAAGGTTTCCCTAAAATGACTGGGATGGAAGCATTAGAACCTTGAATTGGTGCGGTGTCTAACACTACAAAATCAACAGGAAAGTAGAATTTATCTACTTGGACCAACACATCCTCAACGATACCCCTGGGAATCTTGATTGACCTATCAGCTAATTGAAGAGTGATTCGAGTAGGCTTGATTTCTTCTAAACCTAATTGTTCATAAATAGTGTAGGGTATTAAATTCACACTTGCTCCTAGATCCAACAAAGCTTGATCTATCTTATGACTTCCAATAATGCATGAAATGGTAAGACAACCAAGATCTTTGTATTTGGGAGGGGTCTTAAACTGGATGATGGCACTAGCATGTTCAGTCAGAAAAGCTCTTTCTTTCATATTCAATCTCCTTTTGACTGTGCATAAATCCTTAAGAAACTTTGCATAAGATGGAACTTGTTTAATGCATCAAGGAGTGGAATATTGATTTTCACTTGTTTGAACAATTTATAGATTTCTGAGTTCATAAGATCTTGTTTAGGTTTCCTTAACCTTTGTGGAAATGGTGCTCTAGGAACAAATTCCAAATCACTCACTTTGAGTCCAATTTTTCTTGAATCATCTCCTTTCTCACTCATCTCACCTTCTTTGTCACTCAAACTCTCATTTGTCATTTGTGTTTTGATTCCCTCTTCACTTTCCCTAGATCTCTCCTCCACAATACCTGTAGGAATCCTAAAACCTATGCCTTTGTCAATAATCTTTCCACTTCTAAGAGTAGTGATGGCTTGGACTTGTTCATGGTTTGAAGGTTCACTAGGTGAAGATTCACTCATGTGTACCTGACCTCTATGATTGGGCATTGGTTGAGCTGGGATTTTTCCCTTCTCTTGAATGCTCAGTGATTGAGTCAACTTAGTTAGTTGACTTCGAATGTCATCTAAGGTCCTATTGGTCTAGTCTTGGAATTTGTAAGCTTGATTGTTGATTCCTCCTTGCGTTTGCATGAATTGTTGAAGAGTATCCTCTAGGGATCTCTTATGAGGTGGTTGGTATGTGTTATGTATGGGAGCATGAAATGGTTGGGGTGGAGGTTGAAATGTTTGAGGTACTGAAGAGCCCTCATTTCTCCATCCTAAATTTGGGTGGTTCCTCCATCCAGGATTATAGGTCTCAGAGTAGGGATTGCCTACTTGGTTTGGAAATGGCTTTCTAACATTACGGCTTTCTAACATTACTTGAATCAGAAGTTTGGCCATATAGCACTTCCTTGAAGGTTGGAATGGTAGGACACTCAGTTGTCCTATACCCTTTGCTCTCACAGACAACATAACTTTCCTCTTATTGTTCACTCATGACGTGCCTTTTTTTAATCTCAAGAGATTCTACTTTCCTAGCCAATGAGGCTAATCTAGCATTGAGGTCATCAGTCTCTTTCAATTGAAACTTCCCACTTGAATGAGAAATGGTGTTTCTAGACTCAACATGAACTGGGAGAGAAGTCTCCCATTGCTTTGTGTTTTCAGTCAATTGATCAAAAAAATCAAAGGCCTCACTTGGTTCTTTGTCATAAAACTCACCATTACATATGGTTGACACTAGCTTTTTAAAATCTACGGTAAGAGAGTCATAGAAGAAACTCACTAACCTCCACATCTCAAAACCATGGTGGGGGCATGCATTTAACAAGTCTTTGAACCTTTCCCAAGCTTGATGAAATGACTCATTTGGACTACAAGAAAAATTCATCATTTGACGTTGTAAGACTGCTGTCCTATGAGTGGGGAAGTATTTTTCAAAAATTCAGCTTGCATTTCCCTCCATGTACCTATAGACTTAGGACACAGGGAGTTTAGCCAAAGCTTGGCTTTATCCTTTAGAGAGAATGGGAATAATTTCAGCCGAATAGTTTCTTCAGTGCATGTTCTATCAATAAAAGTATTACATACCTCTTCAAAGTCCTTAATGTGTATATATGGATTTTCAGAATCCATACCATGATATGTGGGAAGAAGTTGGATCATGCCTGGTTTCAAATTGAAAGCTTGTTAGTTTAGAGGCAAGATAATACACGAAGGTGTACTTTGTCTAGCTGGGTGAAGATACTCTCTAAGAGTTCGAAAATTAGGTTGATCATTGAATTGTGGAGGTCCATTACCTTGAACACTCCCTTCACCCTTTATATCTTCAACATTAGCCATGATGAAAAAATAATAATAATATAACAATTATATGAATATGAAAATAAAGGAGAAGAAAAAAAAAAGATTGCAAATAAAAGTAAATGAAATGTAAAAGATAAAGTAATCGCTCAAAAATACAACAAATTAGAAAATTCACACTTCAACTAATAAGTAACATTAACAATAATAACAAGCATGAATAAAGAGGCGGTAATACCAGCCAAGTACTTCAAACAATAAATATATCATTAAAAGACAATTATAACAAAGCATAAATTATAACATTAAAAAAACAATTATAACAAGCATGAATAAAGAGGCGGTAATACTAGCCAAGTACTTCAAATAATAAATATAAGAAAAATAATCACAATAAAACAACAAAAACAAATAAAATAAACAAGAGGCGGTTTATTGAGAAGAGAATGGAAGAAACAGTGGTTGGGTCTACTTCTAGTGCTAGCAACGAGAATGACAACATTAATTCTTATAAAAATATAGTTATAGATGCAATGAGAATGAATCAAGGTAATGTTAGTCAATGTTCAATCGTAGAAGAAGAACCTAATATAGATATAACTAGGTTTTTTGATTTGTTAAAAGATTCTGACAAACCATTATAGGATGGCTACACGAACCACAGTAAATTATCGGTCATAGCACAGGTATTCATCATCAAGTCAGAGCACGGGTTGAGTAAGGCTGGGTATGGCAAGATTATTGAATGGGCAAGAAGCATTTTACCTAAAGAGAATAGGCTAAAAGAGAACTTCTATGCTGCGAAGTCCATGATGAAACCCCTCGGTTTAGGATACCAGAAAATTGACATGTGTTCTAACTTCTGCATGTTATACTACCTTAAAAATGCTGAGATGACCAAGTGCATGATATGCGGGCATTCCCGTTACAAATCTAGAACTGGTAGGGGAAAGACTTAGTGGCATATAAAAAACTTAGATACTTCCCGATCACACCTAGACTGTAGAGGTTATTCATGTCACCAAGGACTACTGAGCACATGGCATGGCACCAAACACACTATGCAATTAATGGAGTGATGGTTCATCATTTTGACGGTGAAGTGTGGAAACACTTTAATAGTGTTTATCCTCACTTTTTAGTTGAATCAAGGAATATACATCTTGGGTTGTGTACAGACGGATTCAACCCATTTGGGTCATTTGCTACTCCTTATTCTTATTGGATGGTCATACTCATAATTTATAACTTGCCACCGGGAATGTGTACGAGGCCAGAGTTCATGTTTTTATCTATTATCCTACCCGATCCAAGCAGCCCGGGATGAAATATAGATGTTTGTCTTCCATCGTTGATTGATGAGTTGGTGCAATTGTAGTCCTCCGAAGCTTTGACTTATGATATATCGAGGAAACAAAATTTTCTTATGAGGGCGGCTTTGATGTGGACTATCAATGATTTTCCAGCTTATAGAATGCTTTCTGGTTGAAGTACGCATGGGAAACTCGCATATCTATACTGTATGGAAAACAACAAGTCATTTACGCTAGCAAATGGAGGCAAAACCTCGTTTTTTGACTATCAATGATTTTCTAGCTTATGGAATGCTTTCTGGTTGGAGTACGCATGGGAAACTCGCATGTCCATACTACATGGAAAACAACAAGTCATTTATGCTAGCAAATGGAGGCAAAACCTCATTTTTTGACTGTCACCGTCGTTTCTTGCCACTTAATCACAGGTACAGAAAGAACAGAAAAGATTTCTTTATTGATAGAGTTGAAAAAGATGTTGCCTCCCGATTAGTACTCAAAAGTGCATTTTTATCATGGTTTTATATCATCATTTTGCACTTGAAGTATCAATAACTCCTTAACTAAAGTACGTTTTATAATAATCTATCTAATAATATAAGATACCTTTAATTTGTGGTAAATGTCCATTTTAAATGCAGGCCTATCACATAAATGAAAGGATTGATTGAGGACTTTAAGAACTTCAATTGCAAAGGCAAAGAGATGATCAAACTTAGAAAAGAGATGTCGGTGCAATTCAAACCGGAACACTGTTCGGTAATTGAGTCATATCTGGCGCTATAGATCTCAGATTTAGGTCTCCTTTATATGGATGGAAAGGTAAGACATAGGCCTACAACTTTCATATGGAGCCCAAGATCTGAAAAGGCTATTTTCAAGTCCAAATTGTTGTAACAACAAAGAAGCCCGAATCTGTCCTGCAGCCCGAGCACTGTTCCGTATTTTAGCCATATTTGGAGTTCTAGAAGTCGAAATGAGCTGAATTTTTTACACAAGAAAACTGATACAATTTCCTAGAACTTTCATGTTTCAAGTGGCTCTAATTTGGACGTCATCAATGATGTTTTGGGCAGACAAGAGAAGATAAGGATTGTCACCAAGTCAAGGGTTGGCCATCTACTCATCAATTAGTCATCAAATCAATAGTTCTCAATTTTGGCCTATAAAAGGAGGCATTTGCCATGCATTTAGGCATCTTGGTGTCCAGATCAACATCATGCTTGCTTGACCGCCTTTTGTGATCGGCTTGTTTTAACTCGCAAGTGCACGAGTGTGCGATGTAGCAATTAATTCGGTAAGACCGAGGTCATATCCACAGAGAGCTAGATCTGAAAATTAAGCTATATAGCAAAAAAAACTCAAGAGAAATTAAATTAACAATAACTTGGTTGAAAATAATTGATGGATTTGTTTTCAAAGATGACAAAGTGTAAATAGATTTTAAAAGACAAGAACAAGTAAGACTTGGTCCAAATCAATTTTAATGGTGATGTATTGGTGATTTCTTCAACATATATAAGATAACTCAACCTAATATCAACGATGGTGATATTAGATCAGAAGATATTACAATGAAGTTTAGAAAAATAAAAATTGATTATTGCTTAAGAGTGAACAAGTACTTTCATATTAAGTAAGACATTGAATCAAGCAATCTCTATACCAAAACTAAAGTTTGTGCATAAAAATTCACGATTATAACATTACCTAAATGATTTCTAAAATTTCTTTGTAATAATAAATCATTCATAAAGAAAATAAGAAGATAAACATTAAGATTCATTCATATCCTAAAGAACTCACCTCAATCACCATCATCCTTGATTCGGATCCAAGAAAGAGATTAGGCAATCATGATTTTATATAAGAACACTTCAATAAACATGAAATAACTTGAATCAAACTGAAATAATAAGTTTTACAAACTAAAGAACCGAAATCTATGAAGAAGAACCCAACACAATTTCAGAAAAAATTCGGACACAAATCTTACTCTAACTTTGAATAGAAATTGCCTAGTACTTTTATTTTTTAAGTGGCTCTAATTTTGACGTCATCAATGATGTTTTGGGTAGATAAGAGACGATAAGGATTGTCACCAAGTCAAGGGTTGGCCATCTACTCATCAATTAGTCATCAAATCAATAGTTCCCAATTTTGGCCTATAAAAGGAGGCATTTGCCATGCATTTAGGCATCTTGGTGTCCAGATCAAGATCATGCTCTTGTTTTCTCTCTTTGTATTCTTTATGCTTTGTTTTCATTAATATCAAGTTTATGCCTTTCATTTCCTTTCCTTTCTTTAGTTAACTTTTATGTTCTTATTTTGTTTATCTATTTTTCTTTCTTTCATTATGTCTAGCTAAGTTAATTATGTCAAGGTGAAAAGGTTACACTAATGGTGTAAGAATAAGTATGGTATAAACTTAATATGGACTTTAATGTTTAATACTAACATGTTTTATATTTGTTATCTTGTTCACTCTTTAATACTTTGCTTGTTAAATGATTAATCTTGATTTATGTTGTATAACAATTGGTACAACAAATGCTTGGCACTTTCATAGCCCATACTGTATGGTATAACCGACACCTGAGCTATGAAAGGAACTTGATTTGTTGTTAACATAAGTTATAATCATGAATGCTTGACGAAATTTACAAGTATTAGCATTAATTGAATAAGATGACTAATGTAATCATGTTAACAATCTATAATCTGATTGGAACCTCCTTTATGTGTGGTTTCCAATTGAACAATAAGAGTTTATACTATACTTGTTTGACATACCATTAGTAGAACCTCTAACCTTGACATTTGTTATTATCATTGTTAATCCTTACTATAATATTTCATCTCAAAGTTCTCATCTTCTTTTTCTTTTTTATTGTTGTTGTTGTTATTATTATTATTATTATTATTATTACTATTATTGTTGTTATTGTTATTGTTGTTGTTGTTGTATTTTGTTATTTATAATTTGTACAATAACCTCCCTATAGTTCGACCCTAGTCTTGCCGGGTTATTTATTACTTCAACACTCCTACACTTGGGAGAAGACATCAATCTTTTTGTCGTGTCAAGTTTTTGGCACCGTTATCGGGAGGTATGTTTTGTATAAATTATAATATTTATTTTATTTTCACTTTTCTTGTATATAACTTTGTTTCTTTTCTTTTGTTTCTTCTTTTTTTTCCTTTTCCTTTTATTTTATTCCTACACGTGCATGCGAGTGTGGTCACATACATCAAGTGGTAGACTTTGTAAGGTATCCTCATCATTTTCAGAAAATATGGCTGAAGAAGATAATGAATCACTTCATAATAAGAATAATGAGAATAATCGTGCTAGAACACTTAGAGACCACATGAATCCAACAAGAACAAGTGCACCATCATGCATAGTTTTTCCTCCCGATGCATCTCATTTTAATTTTAAACCAGGCATTATTCAACTTTCACCTTCTTTTTATGGTTTAGAATTGAAAAATCCATACTTGTATTTAAGAGAATTTGAGGAGGTCTGCAACACATATAATAATTTAAATTGTAGCATGAACACCATCAGATTAAAGCTTTTTTCTTTTTCATTAAAAGATAAAGCTAAAACATGGCTATAAAATTTTAGACCAAGATCCATTTGTGCTTGGGATGAAATGCAACAATAGTTTTTAAAGAAGTTTTTCCCATCTCATAGAACAAACTCTTTCGAAAGACAAATCACCACTTTCACTCAAAAACCAGGAGAAACATTTTACCAATGTTGGGATAGGTATTGAGACTTACTTAGTACTTGCCCTCATCATGGTTTTGAAACATGGAGATTGGTTTCATATTTTTATGAATGGTTAACACCTAAAGATAGGCAAATAGTTGAATTGATGTGCAATGGAACTTTGGAAGAGAAAGACCCTGATGAAGCAATGGAGTACTTAGACTTGTTAGCTGAAAATGCTCAACATTGGGACACCGCGGGTACTTATGAGGCACCGAGTAAAACTCAACCTCATACATCTAGTGGAGGTATGTACAACCTTAGGGAAGATCATGACCTTTAAGCCAAGTTTGCATCTTTAGCTAAAAAAGTTGAGGCACTAGAATTGAAAAAGAGTGGTCAATTAAAATCTGTTGAAAACATTGCATGTCAAATATGTGAAACAAATGAACACTCAACCGATAACTGTCCAACCTTGCCTTCTTTTAAGAAATGTCTCCATGAACAAGCTCATGCTTTAAACAGTTTTCAAAAGGCTAACCATAACCCATACTCACAAACATACAACCCTGGTTGGAGAAATCATCCAAATTTTAGTTGGAAGAGTGAGAACAACAATGCACAAACTTCACAACCACCATTTCAAGCACACCATAATTTCCAAAATTCTCATGGATATGCACCTCCTTATGCTTCACCTTCTAGAAGAAATCTTGAGGAAACATTGCATGCATTCATTGAAAAGCAAGAGACAATTAATACTCAACTTGCTCAAAACATGACAGATTTTAATGATACTCGTGCAAAATTAACATCTGCTCTTAGTTTCCATCTTAACCACAACAAAATCTCAAGGGGCAATACAATGCAAATACAAGTAGTTTCGGAAGCCAACACATGGATCAAGTCAAATCAGTCACTACTCTTTGCAGTGGTAAGGTTATTGAAAAACCCTTTCTTGAACCTTATCAGAAAGATGATGAGTTAATCTCTGAGGGTAAGGAAATGGTTGAACCTGAAAATTGCAAAGAAAAGATAGATTCTCTGCCAGCACTTCCATTTCCTCAAGCCATGACCAAACAAAGAAAAGTCAATCACAACTCTAAAATCTTTGAAATTTTCAAACAGGTAAGAATCAATATACCTTTGCTGGATGCTATTAAACAGATTCCTTTCTATGCTAAATTTTTGAAAGATCTATGCACTGTGAAGAGGAAACTGAATGTGAAAAGGAAAACCTTTCTAGCCGAACAAGTGCTATTCTTCAGAACAATAATGCTTTAAAATATAAAGACCCTTGTTGTCCTACAATTTCTTGCTTTATTGGAGAGCATAGAAATGAAAGAGCCTTACTTGATCTTGGTGCTAGTGTGAATTTACTTCCATATTCAGTTTTTTAGAGTCTCAATCTCGGTGAGTGATTAGCACTTAAAAGTGCATTTTTATCATGGTTTTATATTATCATTTTGCACTTGAAGTATCAATAACTCCTTAACTATAGTACATTTTATAATAATTTATTTAATAATATAAGATACCTTTAATTTATGTTAAATGTCCATTTTAAATGCAGGCCTATCACATAAATGAAAGGATTGATTGATGACTTTAAGAACTTCAATTGCAAAGGCAAAGAGATGATCAAACTTAGAAAAGAGATGTCGGTGCAATCCAAACCGGAACACTGTTCGGTAATTGAGTCATATCTGAAGCTATAGATCTCAGATTTAGGTCCATTTTATATGGATGGAAAGGTAAGACATAGGCCTATAACTTTCCTATGGAGCCCAAGATCTGAAAAGGCTATTGTGAAGTTCAAATTGTTGTATTTTTTACACAAGATGGCTGAGACAATTGCCTAAATGGCTCCAATTTTGATGTTATCAATGACATTTTGGGCAGACAAGAGAAGATAAGGATTGTCACCAAGTCAAGGGTTGGCCATCTACTCATCAATTAGTCATCAAATCAATAGTTC